>CANXYI010479133.1:0-24844 GCA_948208565.1 Hura crepitans
AAAATAACTCTGTTAAATTTAAACAAGAATCAATGAAAACAATTTCAAAATTATAGATATCGACAACATAAACCTATGGACAATAGTGTAAATTTGATGTTATAATTTGCCCAATGAAATATATATATATATATATATATATATATATATATATATATATAACTGTGTCCCGAAAGAATAACAATAGAGTTAAATAGAGATACATCTCATCATCTGAACTGTACATTTGACACATTTGGAAATGCAACCACTAATACACAGTAACACACATCCTTTTCACAGCATGCGAATAGCTTAAATATTCTTGAGCAGTTCCCCATACCATACCCCATGCACACTGCAAGAAACAGTGGCCACGACAATCAATATCTCAGCAGCCTCCATTACCCTATCAGCAAGAATTGCTGCTCCCACTCGTTGCAGAGCTGATACCACCAATTGCCTCCCTCTGTAGCCACTCCCTCCAAAAACAGCCCCTTTAAATGCTAAATAAACACATCGGGAAACTCGCAAAAATACAGCATCGTCTGCTTGCAAGCTCTTCCCCAACATGCTCTCTATAACCTTGTCCTTCCCGTTGAGCTTTTCAGCATCAATTGTATGAATATGACATTTTAATCCTTGCCATACTACTGCAAGAATTTCTGATATACCTACGTCTTCAACACTGTCCAACAGCACTGACAGCTGTTCGATGCATTCTGATACTATTTTTTCCATGTCCAATGAGTTATTCACTAACTTTTCACACACAAGCATTTGCCGGAGGATCAAAATGCTGTTAATGGAACATCAAGTCACAGTTGGTTTCAGCACAAATTCTTCCGTATACACGGAGTTATATATATATGTGTGTGTGTGTGTGTGTGTGTTATTTTTCTGAACTATTGGCATAATAGTCCAAATATTCACGAACCTGGTAGAGATAACAATGACTTTCTGGTATCGTGACTGCACATCTCTCAGTCTGGACAGATTAAGTTTAAGAGTTTCGGGTAGAGCTTCCAGAGTCAAGCCTCCTATCCCGCTTACAAGCTTTAACAAACCCAGTCTAACCAATATATCAACCTTATCACCGTTACATTCTGCTTGATACGAGCCTGACAAAGTTGTAAGAAATTGAATTGAATATTCTTTAGCAATGCTAAAGATATGCAAGGAGTCCCTAATAAAATCACAACAAACCTGTAGCTGGAGATTCAATTTTTGATATCGTTGAAAGTGTGCATCCAGTCCGAAGAGTTGCCGGGAGCACTTGAGACGTCTCAGTGTTACTGGGAAGAGTGGACAGAGAATTCCTGTATTCATTCCACTCCTGCTCTGCAAGTTGATGAACGGATGAAAGCCATCGACTCGTTAATTTTAGGGAGGATGGAGCATTAGCTGGTGGTCCACATCGATTGGCAAAAGATTTTTTGAGATATTCCAGACCAGCAGGACCCTTAATAAGTGGTTCAACAATTTTGAGACGAGCTTTGCTGATTTCTTTCTTGAGAGCCTGTCAACAAATGACTGCCATATACTATCTTGGAAACAACAGGAGGGGGATAACACATGAGATAGAAGAAGCAGAAACAGTGCAAAAGCCTCAGCATTACATTTGAGGAAAATACATACACGATTTTCTTTACCAGGATCCACTACGAGAAAAAAAAGTTTTATTCTCTACTTTTAATTCCGAAAACTAAACTGATGAAAATTTTAATGTGTAAAACTTGGCATCGCAAGTAAAAGCTAGAAGCCCCCCTCAAGATTTGGAAAATTATATCCAACTAGTTTGACAAGTTTATGCGAAAAGCACACAGCTGACAATTGAAGTGCCATCATTATTACGCATCACGAAAAACATTATAGCCCAGAGGCATCAGTCCACATTGGCAAGTGGCACCTACTGCCTAGTCTTCTTTTGTTTGGCAGTAAGTCAAATCAAAATATCAGTCCAACATCAATCATCTCAAGCACATTGCTCTTCAAGCATAAATAACGTCCTACGCAGATCCCTAATGTCTAAGAATCAAAGCAGTTATAAGAAAAACATGGTAGCATTCCAAGATTTGAGACCAGAAACACACCTGGATCTCCTGCAGGACAAAGCGAAGACCTTTAATCACTAAAAGCGGAAAAGAAGCATTTGAGTGTTCTCCAGATTTGGATGTCTCTCCTAGTTCTCTTAGTAACTCAGTGTGATAACTTCTCATTTCCTCGTCGTTTACTGGAGCACAAAGTTTCTGTAGTGTGACTAACGCAAACTCTAGAATCTTTCCAAGATAATCCACATCTAGAGTTCCTGATTTCAGCACCTTCAACCCAAGAAAAATTTATTAAGACATAATACTAACTAACGCACATTTTCCCATATGTATAATTTTAAATACCTGTGAGAGACTATCAACATCAATAGTCTCCATAATCTCTTGTCTCCAAGCATGAGGAGACATCTCACACAGCTCTTCCCTAACTTCCCTCATAAGTTTAAGAATCCAACTAAAATCAGGCTCATCTTGTTTGACAGAATCTGCAATACTATCCCAAAAAGCCTTTTCCATCGTCTCTCTCACTTTTGCCTGCATGACAATGAAATCAAGCAAAAACTTGAGAGCATTTCTACTCAATGTTAAACATTTCTTTTGAAATACATTCAGTGTCCTTTGAGCAGCAGATAATTGACTGATTATTATCATTTGAACAATGATGGATTAATTCTCTGATGGCATCACTGAAAGATTAAGCAAAAGAAAACTCTTAAGGCAGAGAGTGTAACAAAACTGAGCAAGAAATCAAGAGGATTAGCACATTTACTCCCTTTGCTAGCAGAACACTGAATGATTGACTTAAAAGTTTTTTTTATAAAACAGAGCAATTGTTGAAACTGATATACGAACCTTGACATTGTTTTGATCTTTATCAACAGCATTCATAGTATCAGCGAACTCCGGATGATGTCCATGGACAATTTCATTCACAAGCACTTCATTCTCACTGACCAACATTGGATCAGAGGTGTGACAGTCATTAGCAGTACTTACAGAATGGGAAGAATCAATTATGTTGCTTGAAGAAGAATAATCATTCTCAGATAAGTGATTTGCACTACTTGACACTTGACAGCCTTGAGCCAAATAATTTGCCTCCACAGAGATAGGGTTTCTAAATCCATCCACTGTACCAGAAGGTGACACCTGTGCAGTACAAAATTTAAAGAGAGTCCCTGATTCCTTGCCTTCAAGAAATTTCGATCGAATTTCAGCAAGAGCATGTTCCATACGTTCAAGTCCAGCTTTACCAGTAAGATGCTGCACTTTCTCCCTTAGAAGTTTCTGCTCATCCAAAACCTAGCATGGCAATGCTTAAGGTATATATTAGCCTAACAAAAAAAAAAATCGACAGTTTAGTTTACATCACCACTAAGCCAAGTATTTTTACCTGCTTGTTGATAGCCCCCATGTTGTGACCCAGACCTCCATTTTTTGCCAAAGTCAGCTTGCTAGCTTGTATCATAGAGAGTTCAAGCTGGCAAGCTGCTTTCACCAAATCCTCCTCGAGCAGTTCAGCATCCTTTAACTTCCACTCTATAAAGTTATGCAGGTAAGAGCACCATACTTTATCGTAAGCTTCCAGCCGAGAACTGAAAGTTCGTTTATCTGAAATGGTGCAGGCTATTGCCTCTTGAGAAGTTTCAAGAGGGCCATGTATTATTTTCTTGACCAACAATTCAAATTCTCTGATGAAATTAACAGCAGACTCAGCCAGAGCATTCTTGCATTCTTTATGCCCATTAAGAACCACATCTGGGTGTCCCATTATCATATAAGCACACAGCACAACTCTGACTGGGTACCTTGAAAATTTTGATGGTTTTACTTCTTCCCGAGTAGTATTACTAGAATTTCCCTTAAAATGTGGCAAAGCAAGACGCTGAAGAAGGTGATCAATGTTGGTCATGCTGAATTGAGTACCCCTTGCTGCCAATGAGAGTTTGAGGCGATACTCTAGACGGTCAACTAAGGCTTTTGTAGTTTTGACAGTTTTCACTGACTTGATAGAGAGAACAAACTTTTCAAATGGTATTGATTTAACAGATTCTTCATTTATCTCTAGAGATGCATAAGCTTTTGCTAAGTATAGAGTAGTTTTCCTCAACTTCACAAAGCACCTCCAGTACCTGTCATATTCTCATACAAGAATCAAAATCAAAATGGACATAAGAGCAAAAATCTACATAGATATTCTCAATTGGTTTCTTTACCACTCATGTACAATGCACATTTATTATTTATGTTTAAAATAGTACTCCAAATCATATAAAATAAATTAAAACTCAGTTCATGCAATGCAACAGATCGATGACAATCACACTTTTTCTCAACGCTTTATCTAGCTTGAAGTTTGCATAAAATGAATCGTTTCTCTAACAAATAATTAAAAACATCTATTTACCAGAAAAGCACCAAACAGTGTCACAAGACGCCGAAATCAAAACACATTACAGTTGAAGAAAACAAGAAAGAAAGCCTCACACCCCACAGCCAAAAATGCAACCCATGCCAAGGGATGAACCTTTCACCCAAGAACTCCACTGCATCACCAGTAAATTTCCCCAAACTTACTCAAAATCCCTGAGTTGCTTACTTGACAAACCAGTTATCCTCCAAACTAGCAAGGAAACAAAACAAGATGGAAATTCGCAAGTGTTGCACATGAGATAGAAAGAAATGCTTTAGAATGCCCAACTCTTTCTATAACCCTTCTACTCACTCAAGCTAAGCTCATTTAGCTTATGGTAACCTCTATATTCCGTATTCTACAGGACCATATTCTCGAATACTCAAGATTCATTTACATGTGCACGAATATATATAGTTTATGGCTGCTTAGTGTAAATTTCACCCCCTAAGTAGCAGCACAATAGGAAAGGTTTGTCATGAACACCACATGCCCCATGCCAAAAAAAAGAAATACAATGCATCACATGTTTACCTTGCTATCTTTCTAGAAAAATACTCCTCATCCACCATTTCTGAGTCTGCAGGCAGATGAATGTTCAAGTTTCTTCTCCGCTTCAAATACTCCTCCCTTTTTCTCTTAGCCTATATATCATAAAATTAGAATTTCATAAGAAAAAGAAAAAAGAAAATTGTGCAAATTATCACAAGAACAATAACATTTTCATGAAAAGATGAAACTTAAAAAACAAACGTACCCTTTTGAGCTGATATTTTATTTGGTGCTTCATATGTTTCCTCTCAATTTCTTGTTGACCAAATCCAGACCTAGCATAAACAAGTATCCATTTAATCCGACTTTTGAAGATTAAACCATGTTAGCAGCGTATCAATATAATTAAAAGTCGCACCAGTTAAAGCAAGACATTGATTTTCAAGATCAACAACAAGATCACTACATAGTTTATTTAGTGCAGGAACAGAATAACCTAGTCTACCAGCATAAGTGCAACAAATAGAAACAAAGATATGAAACTACAGATCCATAACTGTCACGAAACTCAAGAGCCCCAGCAGCCGGCCTAACTGCTAATGCCTTTAAATACTCTAATTGAGTATCAATTATTCCACTCTCTTAAATGCAATACGAAAGATGGAAAATCCTATATGTCAAGACAAAGAACTTTGTACTTGCCGTTTCTGATCAGCGGGGTTTACTTGCTGAGGACTTCTTGACTTATGCTTCGCTTTACTTGCTAGGAATTCGTAGAATTGCTGCACAATTAAATTACCAGAACTATTTATTAACCAAGCAAATGGCATTTATAATGAAAACGCTGAAAAATAATTTAGTCATTCGAGAAGAAATCAAAGGCTACAAAAGTGTATCTGTATATACCTGACGGCGGATATCGGCTTCTCTGAGCTTAGCTTCTATATCTTCAGTAGAGAGAGGAGTTTTAGGCTCCGCAAGCAAACGCCGCCTCAATCTTCGAGGAGGTGCCTTCACCGAATTCGACGGAGAAGACAACGTCGCTTCATCGTCGTTCGCCGGAAAATTCAACACAATTCCTCCTGAAATCCTCTTCGGTTCGGTCATTTCAACGCAGTTGAACTAATCTATAACGAATAATTTGATTAAAAAAAAATTACAGATCCTGATCTCGGCTACGGAGAAGAGCTTCAAAATGGCGAAAGCTGTACCGCAACCAACTAACTTGATTCTTGTTTTTTATTACCATAAGCTTAGCCTTAAATTTTTCTAGAATGTTCATTTCATTTTTATTTTAGGCTTAAAACTTCGCTAGAAATGTTTCATTTCATTGTCATTTTATTTTTTTTTTATTTTTATTTCCATGGAATTCTTTTGAATTACCACTACCTTACACTCGAACACCAATATATACAAATATAAACTGTTTAATTAAATGTATATTTTTCATGCGTTTTAATCTAGCGGTGCATATCTATACATTTTAGCATATCCAATCTTACCCTATTTTTTTCTCCTTCAATTTTTATTTTATATATATATATATATATATAAATTTAATTATAAATTAATATTTTATGTTGTTTGTTTGATTCAATTTTTATAATTTTTAAGACTAAAAATCAAACGAAAAATTGAATCAATTAGAATCATGAATCATAACTAAATTAAAAAAATTAAACAATCGAATGGAATTAAAAAATTTAATTAAATCAATTTGAATTTTTTATTATAATGAAATTTGTTCTCCTCTAATTATAATTGAGGCATATGATCTAATTATGATCATCATAAAAAAAATTAATTCGAAACTTCATCTAGTCATGAAACCATAATCTAGTGATTTGCTTCATATCTAATCTCTCCTAGTCATGAAACTAATATCATGTGATTTGCTTCATGTCTAATCTCTCTCTCTCTATATATACTCGTATATATAAAAGATAGCCAATATTAATAAGTATCAATACATTGAGGAAAGATGAAATATAATAGGCCAATCTTCTAATCACACTAGAAAAGTCAAATGATAGAAAACTGAGTTTATGATTAGGCAATGATGAGATTGACTTTTTGAGAGAGAGGCAGTCTTAAAAGACAAAGCCAACCCCTTTCCTAAAAAAAGGGAAATGTTTCATGCTTTTGCTTTTTTAGTTATTGAATCAATCAATAAAATTGATTCAATGGCTAAAAAGTTGAAAAAAAAAAAAAGGTGAAAGGACTAAATCATCTCTCACAAGAAAGCACCTTTGAAGAGTTTATCTACCACCTATTTACAAAGTGATTCAACAATAGTTAAGTGAAAGAAAAGGTCAATAACTACCTATAATTCAATGACAATCGCCTAAGCCTCTGCCATAAATGAGTCTCAACTACCCTATAACTACTTTTTAGCACAAGCTAACACT
This sequence comes from Hura crepitans, assembly GCA_948208565.1. Taxonomy (NCBI): domain Eukaryota; kingdom Viridiplantae; phylum Streptophyta; class Magnoliopsida; order Malpighiales; family Euphorbiaceae; genus Hura; species Hura crepitans. Next base: position 7,344 of record CANXYI010479133.1, read on the forward strand.
AAAATCATTACAATCCCTAAAAACAACTCTAAGCTCGACAATTCCATTACCCAATAAATCTGCATTCGAACTTAGTTTAATAACACCATAGAAGGAGTTTTTCTAATTGATTGTTAATGATCCTAACGAGGACTTGACTAAAGTATGAGTAGGGGAAACAAATTTCAAATGAAAATCAGAGTTTATCTTGTTTACCACTTAAATAATACCTTGTAAAGAAAAAGAAGTACCTTTAAACTTGGGTTTATTTCTCTAAAACCAAACGTTGTATTAAACAAGCATGACCTTAATAAGCTCTTTTTATTGAAAAGGGCTTATTAAATTGAAAAACTATATTTTAAAATTAGAGCAAAAGACATTAAACACCCCTTAATAGTGAAACATGAACCTAGACAACCTTAATTGTCTGGCAATTTCTTATCAAATAAATAATATTCTCTAGGCAATTACATCAACAACAATAATTCACCATTTGATGTTGGTTTCCACGAGTTTATGTGCTGTAAAAATTAAACACCTATGGATTCCAAATAGTGGATGGATCATCAAAAAATTGAAAACAAAAATTAAAATAGAAATTAGATTGAGAATTTTACTGAATTCATCAATTCTTAATTCTTATGCAATAAGTTTATGCACCGGTTGTCACAAAACCATAATGTTTCAGTTGGAGCATTTCGAAGGCATCCACACCAGCAAAGAAAAAAAAGAGAATTTAACTAGAGGTCAATAGAACAAATATATGAAAAAATAGCTATTAATAGTTTTCCAAATTTCAAGAAGGATGAAGGAAGTCAAATTTTTGTTGTATAAAATTCTTTATAGGTGGTGGCAATTTAAGGGGTTTTATAGCCTCAAAATTGCTATCCTAAGTTAGATTAATAAGCTTTTTAACCCTTAAAAGCCTAATGAAAATTAAGCTTTAACTAAATTGACTAAAAGGCCCAATAAAAGGCTAGTGAGCTTTAAACCCTAATTAGGGTTTTAAGCTATTATTTTAGGCTCCAAGCCTAATATGTAGCATCCATCTTACTCGATTCCACCCTAAAAGCAGGATAAGAAGATGTTATTATCTATACTAATAATCTAAGTTGAAATTTCGGTAACATAATAACTGTTCGGAGGTTACTAAAAATTTTTTTTTACCTATATAGGAAAATATTTCTACATCTTTCCATCACCATGCAGTAACTACGGCAATATCAAACAGGAAGCAACATGCATGACATCAACTATCAGAGGCTTCTGCCTTAGACTGAACCATTATAACCCAAACATGGCATCCACCTCGTTGTATAAGTCACACACCCACTCACGCGCATACACCTTTTCTTTGCTAACATTGTTTTGGGGATATACAAGAATAGTGGACCATCCATATATGGATCTTCACACTAATGCTATGACCTATTCTTTATGTACTATACCATGCTTGCATCTCATAATGATTACAATCTAACCTCGCATGCATATTTGAGTTACCTTCCTATACATAGGCCACTTATATATGTTAATAGTTGACTAACATGTACACAAACATATACTTGACTCCAAATACACTAAAAGGCTTTCTTTGACATTAAAATGTGTTAAGATTCTGGCTAAAACTATGCTGCAAAGATGTCCTCCTCAGCATTTCCCCACAACCTGCATATAAGGTAAGCAACTCTATCAGTATTATATCTATTACGATGTCATCATGTTCACTTTTGAAATATATGATAGTTATGATTTTTTTATTAAACTTTGTTTATCCATTATTCGTAAATGAAACGAGGATTCGATCGTATGTATAAATGTATAAGTGTATCCTCAGTTCTATACATACAACTTATTCTAAGTACTCATGGATCAAGTATATCATTTTTGCCACAATTTTAACCCATGTATACATAATCACACTAGATAAGCATTTTCATGTCATGTATCATATCATGTATATTTTATTCACTCATAGTATGCCTATCATGTTTGGCAAGTCTATGCTTTTACATGATATTCATCATATGTAAACCATGATATCCAAATTGCACTTATATGTATATAATTTTACTTCATGCATTAGTTATGCAATTATACTAAAGAAATCATATTCAAACCAGTATAATTTCAAAGATACATGCCTATTCATCACGTGTCATCTTTCATGATAGGCATCACATCCATTCCACTTTTCTCAAGCATCAACTCATGGATGCATAGTGATATAAGCTAAGCATTTACATGCCAACTGTGCTCTATTGATACATGCATGTTCATTTATGTTTATGCTTGATGTTAATGATGTGCTTGGCTAGTTGTTTTCTTGTCTACCTTGTATACCAACAACATACTTAACTCTGGTTGCTATTACTCATTAATTATAAGTCTCCACTAGGTGAGCCACATGTAAGCATATACAGCTTTTATAGTTTATGTAGTCCTAATACTATATAATGATTCATGATCATTATGCATTATTATCTATTATCAATGCCTTTTTCTTGTTATAGTATCTATAACTATTAGAGCCCTTTGTAATGCTCTCCTAGAATGACCTTAAGGAAGGATAAATAGGTATATAGCTATAAAGCTAAAATTAAAGACAAGGATAGGCTAGCCTAGAGCCTTTTCCATGTTTTGTATTGTAAGATGGAATAAAATTGGTGGCCTTGGCCCCCATTAATCACATAAGAGCTCATATGGCACTGGTGCCAATTTCTCATAACTTATAGATCTGTGGGTTCTATAAAGGTTAATTGTAGGCTCATCTTAACTAATTAAATGTATTATGTTTTATACTTCATTCTCTTATTATCTTGACTACCATGTATTATAAAAATGTGATGCTTATGCATTTGGGAGTTTACTGACATACTTATGAGAATTTAGGTTACACACCATGTTTATGAGTTTAATTTGTGTTTCATAAATATACAATTAGTGTATCATACTTTTGCAAAGTGCTTTATTCTTCTATAGTGTTTACATGCATTTACAACCCATACTAACCTTTAAGAAAGTAATAAACATAAAAGAGACTCATGTAAGATAACAACCACTCGTTATCCAATTCCCAAACTTATGTATGAGGCTAAAGGTACTTACCTTCCTACTAATACAAAGAGGACATCGTCAAAACAAAGCTAGCATTACATATGTATTCATATGCATACTTGTTTTATCTCGCTATTGTAATAATAAAGAGACTCATGTAAGATAACAACCACTCATTATCCAATTCACATGTATATCATGTTTATCTTATTCATGTCTTCTCACATACTGATGTATAATTTCCATGGATCACATAAAAGCATGTAGATTTCTATAACATTTCAACTCTCATGTATACATACATCACCATAACCTAATCTCTCTATAAAGCACTTGATAACACTTCTTTTCACATTTCCATGTCATTTATATTATTATGCAAACGTATCAAGAATACATACTTCTTATCTATCATTCATTCTTGAAGTACTTTATTTTCTTCTTATGGCAATTATTTTAATGCCTTCTCAATATTAAATCTAATTGAAAAACTTCGTAAATTTAATTTAAGATAATAAAGTGTATATAAATGTATATTTAACATCAAATAGCATTGATGTACAAAATTTGCATATTATAATCATTGAGAAAATTCCAATTCATCATGAAATTAGCATTTTTATACTTTTTCTTGAGCTTAAGAGAAGGAATATACCCTTTTATATTGCACATGCATATGAAGACTTAACTTGATTTAGTTAAAGCACTATTAAGCATATATATGCCCTCATTATTTGCACCCATACTTCATAAAACATACCCCTTTTTCCATACATTTATCCATTCTTTTACACTTTGATGATTTATAAGGCATTTTTAGATACATACTTTAGTATGAGCACCGATTAAAAGTACCTATGTCATTCAAGTTGAAGGAGTCATATAATTTCTGCATTACACACATGCATGCTCTATACAGATTTATATATATAGATACATACATTTATACATATAGTTTCTTAGAAACACATTATAGTCATATTACATTATATTTTGCAACTTGGGGCTATTAGGATATAAGACAGATATTAAATTTAATTTAATATAGGAAAAAAAATAATTTCTGACAATTATGATAAAAATTACAATAGAAAAACACATCAAATTTTGATTTAGTTATTATATAACTATTTGAAAAGGTTTTTACAATGTTACCAAATCAAGACAACAAAGAAGTCTTTAAAATTTGCCAAGTTAATGAAAAAGAATACTAAGGTTGTTTATATATACATTTATAATCAAAATATTAGTTTTGTGGCAACATTGCTTAGTAACTCCATTACATTAAAGATTCATTACAACTCACTAGTTCTAGAATTTTAGATAGTGTACTTGACTATCTAGTTTGTCCATTTCTTTTCTAAATATAACTAATATATCACTCAAAGGCATACATTAGTAGACATTAAGTAGCACCTTACTATTTGATTCCTTAACTTCCATTTGCTAACAATTGCTAGCCCCTATATTGCAACTGCATTATAAGCTTTAACAGTTTATGTGGACTGACTAAGCTGATTGGTAAATAAGAGGTTACTTCTTAATTTTCCCTAAAAAAAATTAAGAACACATATCCTACAATTCGAACATTATTACAAACTCATAAAATCACTCTCTTTTTTTTATGTATATAAAATGAAAGAATTATAGAATTTCATTAAAGTTCAACTAACTCTACAAGTAACCAATGAAAATGGACTCTATAACTAAAGGCATATGTCACAACCCCTATCACCCGCTTGCAGATATTGTTTGCTTTGGGCCACTGCCCTTCACGATTTTATTCTTGGTCAAAGGGAAGGACTGCCCAAGTGGTCACCCATCTTGGTACTACTTTGGTCTAAACACGTTAAACTTCAGAGTTCCGATGGAATTCGAACCACTCCTTTACCCAAAAAGTGTCTGCAAAAGATCCCTTTTATCATCTTCCCTCTATTCCAATATGGGATAGGTTTTCTATCCACCTAAACGTGGTCCTCCCTACCTTAGAACACAACATCCTCGCTATCATACCTATACTAGGGAGGGTTAGGCTCTAATACCAACTATCATGACCCCTATCACCCGCTTGCAGATATTATCCACTTTAGGTCACTGCACTTCACGGTTTTGTTCTTGGGCAAAGGGAAGGACTTCCCAAGTGGTCACCTATCTTGGTATTACTCTGGTCTAAACATGTTTAACTTTAGAGTTTCGATGAAATCTGAACCACCCATTTACCTAAAATGCGTCTGCAAGGGATGCCTTTTACAATCTTCCCTCCATTCTGATATGGATAGGTTTCCTATCTATCTAAGCATGGGAACACGGTTAGGCGGATAGGAACCTATCCCATATCGGAATGGAGGAAAGAAAATAAAGGCCTTTGCAGAAGCGTTTTGGGTAAAGGGGTGGTTCGAATCCCATTAGAACTCTGATTTTAACCGTGTTTGGACCAGAGTAGTACCAATATGGGTGACCACTTGGAAAATCCTTCCCTTTGCTTAAGAACAAAATCGTGGAGGGCAGTGGCCCAAAGCGGACAATATCTACAAGCGGGTGACAGGGGTCGTGACATATAATCCGAACTTTACTTACTAGTTGAGAGCATATGAAAGTTAATATGACTCACACTGAGAATATTAAGACTTTTGTAGATATTGCTTGCCATTTTGGAACTTGAGGATGAGGGCCTTAAGGCAGCTAAACCTGATGCACAAATATATATAACTGCATCTAGTTCTAAAAATATTTCTAGCATCAAGCAAAAAAGAAATTTTAGAAAGGCAGTAAAGGCTACTAAGGGACCACAACAAGTCAAGAAATATTATAAGCATCTAAAGAAATGCGGTAGAAAGAAGGAGAAAACCAAAATGACTTGTTTCAATTGTGGGAAATTAGGTCATTTTGCTCGTGAATACACTAAGCCTGAAAAGTTATTATCTTTCATGTCTTTTTCATGCAGTCAAATTTTTATTTCTAGCACTATTTTGCTTACTAAATCTGCTTCTATGTGGACTACAAACTCAAAAGCAACAAACCACACAACTAGAGATCGAGCTGCCTTTGTGGATTTTCATTGAATTCCAAGTGGAATAAAATATGTTTACATAGGCACAAATGATTAAGCTGAAGTAAAGGAAATTGGCACATGCAAATTGGATTTGCAAGATGGTCGAGTCCTATATTTACATGATGTTCTTTATGCTTTGAGTATTCGATGAAGTCTAGTATATTTTCTTATTCTATTAAAATTAGGATATAATTTGTACTTTAATGATAATTATGTAAGAATTGTTGATAGAACTATATTACATGGTGGTGGAGATCTTATTAATGGATTTATGGCATTAGATACTTCATACAGTAGTAATAATAATATTTATTTTTCTTTACTTAATGAATCTAATAATGATAATTTGAATGCAAATTTATGGCATGCTAAATTAATGTATATAAGGAAAGATAGAATGAATCGACTTGCTCATGATGGTCTTTTAAGATCACATGCAAAATTTGTTTTGCCCACTTGTAAATATTGCTTACAAGGAAAAGCAAGTTGAAAACCTTTTAGTAAAAGTACAAGAGTTGAATACCTTTGCAACTTATACATTCAAACATCAGTGGACTAATAAGTGTTAAAGACAGGCATGGTGCTTTATATTTTATTACCTTTACAGATGACTACACTTGATATGGTTATGTCTATTTGATATCTCATAAATATGAAGCATTAGATTGCTTTATAAAGTATCTAAACAAAATTGAGAATTAATTAAACTGAAGAGTCAAAGATTTAAGAATCGATCGAGGAAGAGAGTATATATTCAAACAAGTTAAGAAATTATGTGAAGAAAAAGGTATTAAAGGCAATTGACTACTCTTAGAACTCCATAACAAAATGGTGTTATCGAGAGTAGGAATAAAACCTTACTTGAAATGATTAGGTTGATGGTGGCACAAGCTAATCTCCTAATACAATATTAGGGGGATGTTTTAATGACAACAACCTTTATACTTAATCATGTACCTTTTAAATATGTTTCCTTCACTCCTTATGAGTTATGGTTGGGAAGAAAGCCCAATTTTAATGAGCTACATCCTTGGGGATCTACAACATATTATTCATAATGCTTCCCATAAATTTGGCAAATTAGGACTAAGAGGGAAGAAGTGTATCTTTATATGATATTCTTAAAATTCAAAAAGATATGTGTTTATTAGTGAGGATTCTAATGGAAGAATAACCAAAACTGAATCTCGAGATGTCACTTTTTTAGAAGACCATTTTCTAATAAAGGATCATGTTGATAAAGATACTCATCTATATGAGATGGAAAAAGAACAAGAAGTTACTCCAATTAAGTGGAAGCCTATTATTCAAGAAAGAAATTCGTAAGTATTACTTTCACCATCCCAATTAAGTGGGAGAAATGAGCATGAAAATTCAATTTTGATTGGTGAAAGTGATAATAATCTTTCATTATGGTGAAACGTACATCTTAAAATTCTTAAAAAATGTTTTGCAATTGAAAATGAAGTTTTTATTGTCACTTCTCACAATAAGAAGGAACCTAAAATTATTAAAGAAGCTTTTGAATGTCTTACTAAAGATAAATAGAAAGTTGCTTTAGAAGATGAAATGGAACCTATGAAAGTAAATCATGTTCAGAGCTTGGTTGACTTACAGCCAAGATGTAAAGCAATTAGAAATAAATAGATTCTTAAAATAAAATAAAAGGTGGGTGGATCTATTGATAGTTATAAAGCTCATCTTATGGCAAAAAGCTATACTCAATAAGAGGGTATAGACTATGAGGAAACCTTTTACCTATAGTAAGGTTTACCTTAATTCATTTAATTATAGCAATTGTTGCACATTTAGATTTAAAATTGCATTGAATGGATGTTAAAATAGCTTTTCTTAATGGAGAGCTAGAAGAGGAAATCTATATAGAACAACTTATAGGTTTTATAGTCAAAAGCCTAGAGCATAAAGTTTGTAAGCTCACTAGATCTATATATAGCCTTAAACAATCATCCAGACAGTGGTATCTTTGTTTTCATAAATCAATTTCAAAATGATTGAGGAAAATCAATGTGCTTACATTAAAAGATTTAATGACAAGTTTGCAATTTTATCTCTTTATGTTGATGATATTTTAATAGCTGGAAATGATAAGGAATTTGTGTTTACGATAAAAAAATGGTTATCTACAAATTTTGACATGAAAGATATAGGTGAAGCTAACTACATTTTAGTAGCCAAAATTAAAAGAGATCGTTCAAAGAAGCTTTTAGCTTTATCTCAATAGAATTATATTCAAAAGATTCGTGAACGATTTCTTATGAGTATTTACAAAGTCGTAGATACTCCTATGTCAAAATGAGAGACTTTAAGTCTTAATATGTGCCCTATAAATCCATAAGAACAAAAAAAAGAAATGTCTATTGTGCCATATTATAGTGTTATTCGAAGTCTTATATATGCTATATTCTGCACTCACCTAGATATATGTTTTGTTGTTGGCCTAGTTAGTCAATATCAATCAAATCCTAGAAAAGAACATTGGAAAACTATGAAAAGAATATTGATATACCTTAAGGGGACTATGGATTATTATTTGTGTTATCAAGGATCAAATTTGCATTTAGTTGGATACTCTGACACTGATTAGGGAGGAGAGCTTAGTCAACACAAATCCACTTCTAGATATACCTTCTTACTAAATAAAGGTGTCATGTCATGGAGTAATAAGAAGTAGACTTGTATAACACAATTGACTACGAAAACTGAATTTATTACATATCCAACTACTATACAAGAAGTTATTTGGCTAAGAAGATTCTTTATGAATTTGGGAATTCAAAGTGATAACAAATATTGTTACAATCTATTGCGATAATCAGGTTGAAATAGGTTTTTCAAAGATCCCAAATTTCATAATAGAACTAAACACATTGATACTAAGTATAACTACATTAGGGACATTATTTCCAAACCTGAGATATCTGTACAATATATTTCTATGCATCATATGATAGCTGATCCTCTTATAAAGCTATCAAAAGAGATGTGTTTCTTATTCATGTAAATTCTCTTGGATTGTATAAAATATTAAAAATATGTAATTAACACATTGTTATATTGTATGAATATGACTCAATGCAAGTATTTGTTATGTTTTTCCTTGAATAGTTGTTTATAATATATACGCATTTTATATACGGTTAACTTTAAATATAAGATGTCACACAAGTTTTTTAGATTGTCTTTCTTATACAAGAAATCTCTTCTAATGTTGAGATAACGAGTAAAAATGAGACACAATGTTAGGTATGTCACCTCATAAGAAATTAGATGAGGTTGTTAGTAAGTTAACAACCATGTTGGTTCACCCCATCCAAATGACTTGTGAAAGCCAGATGAGAGTTCTCGTTATATGTGAGTACTTTGAGAATTTCAGTTAGTCGATGAATAGCGACTAAACTAAGAACTGCATAGTATTTCTTTCTTTAGACATAAAAAATGACTAAATACTGTAGCACATGATTCATGCCATGTGTGCTTGTTCGACCAAGATGGTAGTGGGAGCATCAATCCCTGCTTCTCTATTATGTAAGACCATGAGGTTAAGGATTACCTCAATTAAGTACTTTTAAGCTTTTTTACTATTATTTTGTAATTGTGCATGGTGTTTTTATTAACTTAGTGTGTTTACGTATGGTCAAGGATGATTTTACCTATGGGACATTTCTATAAAAGTAGCTTTGTATGAGTTACAGAAGATTGAGTGAAAAAGGAAGATTTTGTTTATAGTATTCATTAGCTGGCCGATCTTGTCGCTTATAAGAAGTAGGGTGGGATCATGAATACTATATACTATTACAAAATTGAACATGCTATTTTCGAGGGATTAAGAGATGTTATAGTAATTCAAAAGACAAATCTAGGGTATTGCAAGTATATTCATCTAACTTATGATTACTTTAGGGTTAAGCAGTAATGTTATTCCTAACCGATGCATAGTAATAAGCTCCCAAAATGTTGGTGTACTCGCTAGGTCGCACGACCCATTTACAAGTATGAAAGTATTATTTCAATTCAAATTACAGATTTTTTTTGCAATGAGGGTTATACTCGTTAAGTACGAATGGGAGATGTTAGAATATGGGTCGGGTTACCTATGGTGGGTTGACCTAAACCCAAATCAAAATGCAACTCTTCCAAGATTTATAACCCTTAGATATGGAGTATATAAAAGGATGATCACTCTATAAAAAATAATTAATTAATTCTCTCTAAAATTTTGTAATTTTCCTAAAATACTAAGTGTAAATTGGGTGGTGGAAATAAGAACATTCTTTAGTAACTTATTCTTAGACTTGGCATACATTGTGTGGAATCATTAAAAGGTATGTCATTCTACATTTTTTTCATGTTTATTTTGCAATTCAATAGGGGGTTAGAGCTAACTTATGCTAACCATAAAGGCAAATTTAGCCCGAGGGTAATAGGCTTGGCCTATTATCTTATTAAAATTTCGTTGAGCTTATATGCTTATTTTAATTTTTCCACTCAAAAAGAATTTTTATAATTTTCTTAAAAGAATATGATAATACACACACTTCTTCAAATTAAAAAGCCACACTACTTTTATAAGGACTAACATATATTTCACTTAATTTAATTATTACTACTAAGTATGCTTTCATCCAATTTCTACATTTTTGCATTTTTCCTTTTTTGTTTTTGAATTTATTTTTCTGCTTTAATATTTTTTGTCTCTCTACTTTTGTGTTTTTGTATTTATGTTCCTTTAATGCTAAATTCGCATTTTTGTATTTCTATTATTATGTTTCTCTATTGCTAAATATGCATTTTTTTTTTGTTTCTAAAAATTTGTATTTTCTATTTTACAAATTTATATTTTTTATTTATGCTTCTATCACTGAATCTGCATTTTACATTTCTATAAATCTACATTTTTTTGTTTCCATTTCACATTACAAAGTCAATTTAGATTTGGGTTTCTAATAAATGTAAGTTAATGGTTTGAAAATATGAAAGAGTAACACTGTGGGAGTTGAACTAAATATAATAACCATATTTAACTATTTTTCCCCTTTTTATTCAATGAGTTTACTAGAAATAACATACTAGACATTTTAAAAACCAAATAGAATTCTACATCACCAAATCTGTAGACTAATCTTATCATCACTTCAAATTTTTGGGTTGATATTTGCATATGAATTGTTTTTGAAATATCAATAGCTTGAAAGCTAGAAAATCAAGGCATTGCATTACCTGAAAAGGCTACCAAAACTTGATGATAGATGGAACAGTGTTATCTAGAAAATCTCTTTTGATTATCATAATTAGACAATAAAGCCAATTTTTTTTCATTCCGTGACTATTTTAATTTGAAGACTTAAGTTTAAATCAGGTTATCTAGATGATTAACTGTTTGATAGTCTTTTATGTTTCATGTAATTTTTACTCAATAACTTTATTTGACATGAATTTTGTATGTAGGTATATTATGCTTAGTAACTAGAGTCAAGTAAAAGTATGCTTTCACAATTAGAACAAGAATAATAAAAAGGAAAAGTTAAAGTAATATAATCTATTTTTTTAATTTGCTATTATATGTAATTTTTTAATTTGGATATTTGACTTGTATAATACATTTTTTATTCTTAATTTCTTATAAATAAATGTTATAGTTTTTTTTCTTTATATTATGGAAATGTTTGATAGGTTTATCAATATGGAAATACATAAAACTTTTAAGCTTATAAAAATATCTTTTTTTAAAATTAGTGATAGATTTGTGACTAAAAGGTCCATATTTTATTTTTTTTAAAAATAGATTGTATTGCGATGCAAAATGTTGTCACAATTTTCAAATAAAAAATTTTGAAATAGTAAGGGTCTTAAATATTCAACCAAATGGAAGTAAAATTTCATCGCAAAATTAAAAAATTAAATTTTAAAAATTATATATTTGCTATTTAATAAAATATTGCGATGAACTTGTTACATATATGTGGTAGCAAAGATTAAATTTTATCCAAAAAAATACTAATTTTGTTTAATTATTGCAACAAAATTAACAACGATATTATGGTAAAATATTTTTTTGTAATATTTCTCGATGAAAAGTAAAATTCATTTTTCGACGGAAATAATACATTTTCGCAACAACTTAATGTTGTCACAAATCTTGCAACTGCTATAAATTTTGGTCACAAAAATTTACGACAGCTTAAAATGCTACCACGATCATCTCCTCACTTTTAGGTTACAAAATTAAATTTGTGATCAAAAAATATTTTTTTGCTACCAAAACTGTGGTAGCAAATTCCAAATTTTTTTTAGTGATTTTGATGTGTGTTTCTTCTATCTTTTTTTCATTTCCCAATAATAGTGTACAATAGGCATGTTAAAGCTTACAAAGGGACTTTGTCAAAGAGATTCTATTTCCCTTTACTTGTTTTTGACTTGTGCAAAAGGCTTATGATCAATGATTAGGAAGGGAATAAAGCTTGTTGTGGGTGTCCACCAATTTCTCTTCTTTTCTTTCTAGAAGATAGTATTATGTTTATTAAAGCAAATGAATTAGAGAGCTATCAATTGAAATCCATCCTTCACTCTTATGAAACCATGTTTCGACATGTCATTAATTTTGTTGAATCCGAGATATCTCTTAGTAATTTAGTTCTAAGAGATACAAGTGGATCAATTGAAATAAATCCTATAGGTGAAGGAGGTTGCTTAGCTTTCAAAATACTTAAACCTCCCTAAAATTTTTAATTGTTCAAAGAGAAAGGTGTTTGGTTTTCTAAAAGATAGAATTTCGAAAGGAATGAATGAGTGGAAAGAAAAATTATTATCTCTAGTAGGTAACGAAGTCCTCATTAAAGCTATAGCCCAAGCCATATCATAGTATATCATAAATTGCTTCTTGCTACCTCTTTCTTTTTGCTTTGAGATAAAATCTTTAATCAGTTATTATTGGTGAAGATCAATTGAAAAAAGTAGAAAAGTTCATAGGGCCAAATGGGAGTTAATTATGTTGATGGTCATTGGACTTATACCCTAATAACTAAAAAGTAACAAAATAATTTTTTGTACCAGAAAAATACCTAAACTTTAAAAAAATTTGCGTGAAAAATCACTATGACCAATTTTATTAGGTTTTTAGCTAATTAATGATGGCATGACTATTGACATTAGTAAAAAAAAATCATGTAGAAGTGTTATGTCACCCAATGATTAAAAAATGGACATGTCAGATATGCATGGTAACAATATCACTTGTACATAAAGTCGAAAAAACAACAAATGCACAATTAAGATAATTATATTTTTCAGTTATCGAGTAATGTAACATTCTTATATGATATTATCTAACTAATATTAATAATTACGTTATCATTTATCAACAAAAAAATCTAATAAAATTTGCCACAGTGATTTTTCTCACGAAGTTTTTAAAAGTTTAGGTATTTTTCTGATACAAAAAAATTATTTTGTTACTTTTCGGTTATTAGGGTATAAGTCTAGTGACCATCAACGTAATTAACTCGGCCAAATGGGACACATCATATAATTCAAAGAATGTAGGTGGATTGAGTCTTCGAAATCTCTTGTTCTTCAATCAAGCTATGTTAATGAAGCAAGGTTAGAGGATATTAAATAATCCAGAATCAATTTTGTAACACCCCTTACCTGATCCTTTAACTAGACTAGATAGGAGATGCCACCTTCTTAGAAGTCACCCATCTTGATTATAACCCCTACCCGGTATTCATTTAACTATTACGGACTTGACAACCCTATTACTATTTACTTGTTATTTTAATCTGATTTACTTTAGTTTTATCTCATTTTTCTGTATTTATCTGTATTGACCAAATTATCAGAAAATTTTAGACATAATATTTATTAAAAATTCCTACAGCATAATGGTTTCCTGGGTGAAAAATAAAAAATTTTAAGCTGCAGAAAAGCACTTCTATAGCTATTCACAAGCATTCTCACACCTCATGGACCCTTCTAGTCTTCCAATAGTGTTAGATAACATCAACACACAACCATTTCATAGTCATCTTAGTTATCACAATTCATTTAGCAATACATATATTATAGTCATCATGCATGACCTGTTTTATAATTTATAGACCAGTGTATCTCATAAACTAATGTGAAACAGTTTTACATAATCGGGCCCTGACTTGTCTTATACATGAGTGCCCCTAGCTATTACAAATACAAAAGTAACAAGATATATACCTAGAAGAAGGTTGTTAGCTATATTGTTTGTCTGTCGAGGTTGATCGTAATCTACTATCTTCTACTTGCGCATCAGAATACTGACACATTGAGTAAACACTTAGTGGTGAATTTAATGTAATATGGATTGTATCTTACCTACATGCCACATGCCCTATGCATCATGCAATTGTCCTATGCATGCAGTTTACTTACTTTAAATTTCTCATATTAATTACTCAGTTACTTATCTTACCAAGTTACATAACATCATGTTTAATCTACCGTATGCTGTCATTCATTTTAGATCAAGCCAATTACAGTGTTATTTTTTTTTAATTTTTCTTCATTCTAATTGAGGCACATATCTGGAAGGATAACATTATCTTTATTTGCTCTTATTTACTCTTTAGGCCCATACTCAAGAGACGATGCTTTAAGACATTGGATAACGGGATCCAACTCGTGTAGTGGCCTATATTTTGGGTCTCGATAGCTGCACCTACCCATCTCCATCCAATAGCAGGGATCAATTCATGAGAACCTCTCAATACCGGAGTGGGAGGGATCAATCCTATTGAACCTCCCAACAGTAGGGATAATAGGGATTAGTCTCGAGGGACCTCTCAATATCCCAAGTCTCAATAAATATGGATAGCAGGGATCAGCCCGTGTGGACCTCCCAATATCTAAGATAGTACGGATAGCAGGGATCAGCCCATATGGCCTCTCAATATCTAAGGTGTGTAGGGTTCTCAATTTGAACCTCAGTGGCTACACCTGCCATACAATCCAAATAGGCGATGATCCATATGGACCAAAGCCCTAGTAACTGCTAATCTCTTAGTCGATCGGTCAACCTATCCAGTAGGTATCTAACTAATATTGGCTAACTCTAGTTACTATTTCAATCACTTATTTCCTGTCATTAAGTACATGTTCAACTCATTTACTTTCTCATTAGTACCATGTCATTTACGGGTGCACATTCTCATATTTGCTAAACCATTACTTTTAGTATCTTAAAGTCCAACATTCACTACTTACTTTATTCATTCTACATACTCGTAACTTTTAGCCATTCATGCCATTATGTTTCTGCGTCATATTGTGTAGACATAGTTAAATAGTCCTCACATTGTTTTCATCATTTATCATGGCATTACATTAACACATTACACACACATTTCTTTGATTCATTTCTAATTATCCCATTATCACACTTACATGCTTACGGGCACAAACTCATTTTAAATATCCTTAAACATTTCAACATACACCTTATGACCCACTCAGCCACCACATGACCATTACACACTAAGCACCTATACACCTCATTTCTCATTCATTTTACATCACAAGCACATTTTAAGTCTAATTCCTAACTCCATTACATTACATACACCAGCCAATTACACATGCACACACACATTCCCCTTTAGTGTACTATTCGACCATTCACACCTCACACACATGCACATTATTTTCTCATGGTTTCTTCACACATTCAAGCTTAATATACTCACCATATCATGCTTACACACTTATTACATGAATTTACATACACATACACATAATGTCACTATTTTATACACACTCACACATACACATAAATGTCACTATTCTATACACACTCACACAAACACATATGTAACACATGCACATTACGCAATACATATTACATTAAATTCACTTACTTAGGGCTCTAAAGCACTCTAAATCACCCTCTTAATGCTTGCTTTTGCCTTTCTCCATCAATTCCTTTTCTTTTCCCATAAACATAATAAGGTTTAAGCTTTAACAATTCCTCAAAAATCCTACACACCTTTAATTTGAGAACTAATCACATAGACATTCTCTACATTCTTAGTACTACCTAAGTAAAAATTAAAAACTGGAAAAGAACCACTTACACATAAAATGGGCACTATTCACCAAGTGTTTAAATCTTCTCAAATAAGCATTTTTCTTGATTTCTATTTGTAGAATCAAGTTTTAGAGACTGTGGAGGTCAAGTTTGGTTTCTCAAATGGAAGAATTCACCTTGTTTTAGGGGTTAAATGAAGAAAATAAAGAGGGAGAGGAGGGAGAGAGTAGCGTTGGCCATGAGGGAGAGGAAGGAGAAGGAGGAAGAAAGGCTTGGCACATGTGACACCTTTTATATTATACACATAGACAGTCTGAATCGCACCATGTGTCAATCCAACGGTTCATATTAATCCAATTTTCACTTTACACTTCAAAAATTCAAATTAAATGTTTAAGATCTCCAAAATTCATACTTTTCGTGCCAAAAATTCTTGAAAGTCCCAATTAATAGACCCCTAAAATCTCGGATCAAAATTCCAAAGGAAACTAGGTCAACTATTCACTCACGTAATTAAGAAATTTCAAATAAATACCAAACCACTTCAGAAAATTATAATTCCTCCACTATTGAATTATTTAGAATTTTTGACATTTAGGGTATGCTATTTTTAGGTCTATCCGGTCACATCTCGGACCTGTCCTAGCACGATGCAAACTAAGGTCATTATTTACTAGATTTTAGCATGAAATGATTTAGTGGTTTTGCTAAACATTTTAGTTTTCTAATTTTCATCCATGTCAATGTCTTATGACTAGTACTCCCTTTTTGTTCATCTTATAATGGTCTCAAGTGCCTGAGAAAGCACTAAGCCTACCTCAAAGAGTAGTATTCATGAAATTGAGATTTTTGAGCATTACACTTGCATTTTGCTTTGGCCAAAGTTTCTTCAATAAAGATAATTTATTAAAATTGTGAGAAAAGCTTCCCATTTCAATCTAAGTTGGTAAATCCTTTATTGATCACTACCTTATCTTTAAGCATTTCATGATATACCCAATCTCCTAGCTATGTATACTTCTTATACAATCTAAATGCATCAGAAAGAAAGTACATCACTCAACACTTAAGATAGTTAGTGGTCTCAATTTTAAGGATACTTGTATAACTAATATGAAGAGATGCTTTCACTGACATAGATTAAGTATCCATGTGAAGTCTTATATTGTGCCTCTAATGAACTTGCTTTTAAGCAAGCATTAACATACTTGTAGTTTGTCAGAACTATTGCTTGAGAAAGTCATAAAGCATAACATATGTTGGTTTATCCATATTAATAATGTAATTTCTTATTAATATTATGTCCAAGGATAATTTGCATATCATCACACTTGCATC
>CANXYI010479157.1:0-12023 GCA_948208565.1 Hura crepitans
TTAATAGTTTTTGATAGAGACTTGAGATTCACTTTGAGATTTCGTAGGAAGCTATATGAATCTTTGGCTACATGGTTAAACTTCAGTATGGCTTTCTATCCATAGACATATGTTTAGTCAAAAAGAGTCATACAGGTAAACTTTGAGAATATGTGAATTTGTTTCACCTAAGACATATGAGTGATAATTGTGTTATATTAAGGTGCTTAAGGATATGCTATGGAGTTGTGTTATAAGGTTTGAGGTTTATTGGCATAGGTATTTTCATTATAGAGTTCACTTATGGTAACAGATTCCAAGCTAGTATAAGACGACACTTTATGAGGCATTATATCGTAGAAAGTTCCAAACACATTTGTGTTGGATTGAACTTAGTGAAGATAAAGTTAGAGACTAGACTTGATCTAACAGACTGGAGAAAAAGTGAAAATTATCAAGGATAAACTTAAAATTTCCTCATATAGACAAAAGTCTTATGTAAACCTAAAAAGAAAGGACATAAAGTAAGATGTAAGAAATAGGGTGTTTTTTAAGGTTTCACCTTAGAAGAAGATTCTTCAATTTGGCGGAAAGGGTAAGCTCTATCTTAGATTTATTGGCCCATATGATATCACTGAACATATGGGGCTGGTAGCTTATATACTAGCTTTACCAATTAAATTAGAAAAGATTCATAATGTATTCCACATATCCATGTTGAAGAGATAAATATTAGACCTTTCCCATGTAATCTCAATTGAATTAATTGAACTAAGCCAGATTTGACTTATAATAAAGAGTTAATTCGAATCTTAAAGTAAAGAAACTAAATAACTGAGAAATAAACAAATTTTATTGGTTAAGGTGTTAAAAAGAAATCGCAACACTTAAAAATCTATGTGAGAAATAGTGGACAACATGAGACAATAGTACCTTTAATTATTCTATTTAGGTAATTCTAGGGACAAAATTTCTTAAAAGGGGAAGGATTTTAACGTCCCAAAAATTTACCTTGAATAAAATGTATTTAAATAAAAATAATAAAGTGAAAAGAGAATTGTGAAAAATATTGAAATAAAATTTTGAAAGAGGATTAATTAAAAATTTTCGCTAAAAATAATGGGATAAAATAAAATGAAGAGGATTAAATTGGTATTTGTTTAAGTGAGTCATGAGCTAGTGGGTGGGTGTTAAAGAATTGATCCTAGCTATCCACTTTAAGCCATATACATATAGAGAATGTCTATAACAAAGAAAAATAGAACAATCGTACTCTTCTTCTTTCCCTTTTCCCAAGGTTACAGACAACTAAAAATATACAATCCTCATAAATAAGGTAAAATTCAATCAATCATCATCTAATCACCTTCTTCCTAATTGGTGCCACTTATATATGTTGTATTGGTTGTGTGTTTTGGTGGCTACCATTGCTATTCAAGAAGAGAAGGATGAGAAAACAAAAAGGAAATTGAAGGAAAAAACTATGTTAGAGGCTTGAATTTGACTTCAATTCATGATTAATCTCTATAAGTGTGTGTGTGAAAACTTAAACCTTGAATTTCTTTTAAATTTCTATGTGAATTTTGTGGTTTTAGGGCATATGCTAAAATTCTAAAGATCGATTGAATTTTTTTATGTTGTTTGATTAATTTTTTTGGCATAATTGATATATGTTTAATGAAGAGAAATTTATATAAAATGTGTTTCATAGATTTATAATTGAAATTGAAATGGTTTCGAAAGAAAATCAAGTGATTTTGCTATTGAATTTTGCAAAAATCATATCTTAGAGTCATCAAGTCTAAAGGCCTCACAGATTTGACCCTTGGGCTCACACTTATAACCCCTCAAGCTTGAGGAGACTAAGTTTGGAAAATTGGGACCTCAAGGTTATGATCCCTCTATTCCAGCAATGTAAGAGCTAAAAGATTTTATTAAATAAAATGATTTTAAAATGAGATTTCTATAGACTTAAAACTAATAGATTTCTAATCTTTTTAATGTATAATTCACATGATTTATCACTTAACTGATTCACAAATTTTTGTCAAATTGATAGAGATTTTGACTAAATTAATAAAGATGTTTTATTATTAAAGTTGAGTAGAAACACTATGAATTTACTTAGGAGTTTTAAGGAAAGCAAGAGCAATGGTGTTCAAAGTAATAAATAAAAAAAGTGTGAAGCCTACTTAAGTTGATGTGATGAATTATTTATGCATGATATCAAAGGTATATGAGTTTTCAATTGAAATATTCTATAACACGCTTACCTAATCCATAGGAGGACCCGATAAGGAGATATGACAACTTATAAGCATGGCATATGGATTGACATGCACATCTCATATAACACACGAAAGTGTGAAATTATAAATTTTGTTTTTAACTATTCCTTTACTTTAAAAGACCTTATTATAAATAGGTTATTATGCCAAAAATCCAATAGCATAATAGCTATTCGGAGCATTATTAAAAAATTTCTTACATAGAAAAAAGTTCCTATAAGAACTACCCATCATACACTATACAACCACTTAAGCATCTCAACTTCTTTCTCACATTCTTTATACAACATCATACTATCCACTATCACATATTATAAAAGCATTCATACAACACTACCTAAATCATGCATATCTATATATGTAGATACAACCACATCCAAAAGCATTTAAATACATCCTAATGGAAACTTAGTGACAAAATATTTTAGAAAGTATGAGTTAACAACTACCTAACCTATGTATAAACCTATATGTATTCTTGATATGTTTTTACATATGATAAAATAATGCCTAGGTTCTATGAAGCACTTTAAAATGATGTATGTGTATACAAAAAGTGATGACTCTACTGTGGCTTTAAAAAGGGGGTCAATCCCTCTTCTTTTGATCTACAGCCCTTCGACCTGCACGAATGAACCCCTATTTGAGGATATAATCCTTAGTAGATGCTTTTTAACTTTGACAACCTTTATTGGTTATCCTTGTTATAAGCTCCAAAGAGAACAAAGTAAAAGAAATATATAAATTCATTTAATAAGCATTAATCACATATTGTATCATTTTTTTATGATAAAATACTTGAGTGACATACATTATGTTTGTAAAAATTAGTGTTTTATATACTGTCATAGCAACATTGGTTTATTCATTTATCATTTGACATGTAAGATTAATAATATATGAATCATGAAACTATATATAACAATTCATATAATATAGAAGATAACCTTATATATGTTTTTTTATTCATATTCTTTACCATTATGTTGTGACTATGTTGAAAATCCATTTCTTCATAAAATCGTACTGTTACCTATAAAAGGGACCTACAAGCATCCAAAGGTATAAAATTGTGGTATTCGAAGGTATAAAATTGTAGTACCTAAAGGCACAAATTATGGTACTTAAAGGTTCAAAATGTGATATTTAAAAGTACAAACAATGTATAGTTGTAACTGTCAGCTGTGGCAAATTTACAAGAGTCCTCTATTTGGCATCCTAAACTATCCTAGGTGATTTTATAAATCCTAGGTAGATATGGATAAGTATAACTTATTTCCAATATTCTTTATCCATACTTCCATGCTTGTAACATCTCTTGCAGCATATCTAATATCCAAAATGCATAACGTGCATCTTTAACAATTCCATACTTATAACATTTTAACTGTAAATTTTAAGTATTCTATAGTGTTTAAACATTCTTAAGAAATTCAAGGTTCATATACCTTGATTCCATACCTAATGTTTATACGACAAGTTATATCCTCAATTTCTCCTTGCCTTAATGAATATTTAAAGATTCTATTCTTTTAAACCTAACATACTTAAAATTTATGATTACAACATGTACAAATATTTCAGCTAAAAAAATAACCTTACTAACTTTTTAAGCTAAGTTTTCAAATCACAACTTATCATACACTACATTTCTTTCAAACATATAATAAAGTTTACTTGCACCTTAATCATCTCATTCGGCCTATCATCCTATCATATTTAAGATTTATTTAAATTCAGTCTTAAGTGGCTTTCTAAGCCATGTTAGAAGTTTTAGGTCTTCCCTAAGTTATAAACCTAAAGGGAAACCAAAAGAATATTTCAACTATATAAACATGGAGATTTTAGCTTTCACAAATAGTGGTCTCAATAATGCATAACATGGTTATTTCTTATCATTTATCATGCATTTAAAAGGTATCCATGTGAAACACATTTTGAAAACATTAATTAATTTGAAAAAAAGTTCCATTCATTTGGATGATTCGGTTTAACATGAAAATCATAACCATAGACTTAGGAGTCTAAGATGCTTCTTGGTTTAGAGGGTTTCCAATGATGAAGCTCATAGAACTGAATGTTTCTCAAGAGATGTAAGGGGAAACTTATAAACCATGCAAAGTAGCTTGAAAATAGAACCTAAATTGCCTTTAAAAAAGCTAAATGAAGATACCTAGGGGATATCCCATGGTGTCTGTGCAAACCTCTTTTCATGAGGGTTATAGTCTGTATGGACTTTGTTAAAACACAAGCTCTCCTGTTTGTGTGAACCTTATCTCATAAAAATAGAGTCTATATAAACCTATAATCTAGTCCGTGTAAACCACAACATTTAGGTTCATGCAGACCTAGACAATAATTTAGAGAGAAAAAGAAGGGAACCCCTTTTTAGAGACTTTTTGAAAAGCAAAGGAGTTACACTTGGTAGCCAATTTCCTTTCTTTTTCTCCTTTACCCTCACTAGAAACCTTCTGTAAGAACCTAAAACCTCCATAGCTAAAGCTTAAAACCTTAAAGAGACCCATATTTTGCTTGGTTTTAAAGTGGTTAGACCTTACAACTCTTAAGGGAATCCTCCATTTTGAGTAAATACCTAAGGAAACACTTACAAGGGGCACTCTTTCATTTATTTTCTTTGCATTTTTCTAAATTCCATTTTTATTGTTTGAGTTTTACTCTTTTTCTTGAGTTTTCTTCTTCTTTCTTCTTGAGGTTTATGATCTTTAATGAAAATGGAATGTTAAAAAACCTATTTTGATAGGTCTAGTCCATTGGAGAGGAGAGACTTTTGGTTTTTTACTTTTTTATTTTGTTTTAATAAATGTTTTCTACTGCCTATTTAATGGTAGTTTGCACGACCTCTTCTTGTCAAGAGTCTAGTCTGTGTAGACCTATATTCGTATATACACTATTTTTATATAGTCCGTACGGACCTATATTAGACACTTGTGTTTATATCCTTTTCTTTTATTTGCATTTTTTACATTGGATTTATGATCCTCTGTGAAAATAGGGTATTAAAAGACTCATTTTGATGGGTCTAACCTATTAGAGATGGGAGATAATTTCTATGTTCCTTTTTATCCTTTCTTGTTCTTTTGTTTATTTACTATCAATTGCTATTATTTCTATTTCACTTTTATATATATATCCTTCTTATTGTATTACATTTCTATTGTTTGTAGAATAGATGATAGTTACTTTCTTTTTATATTTTTGTGTACCTAAATAAGTCTGTGTAGACCTATTCTAGTACCTGCAGCCTATCTTTTGAGGTCTGTGCGGACTTATATTTATGTTTAGTTCTTTATTTATTTTTCTTCGTTTGTATGATTCCGTGGTAGCACCAAGTCCATACGGACTAAGTTTGTACTTGTATTTAAGGTCCGTGCAGACATATCCTTATTCTTAACAAACCTGTTTGTTTTTCTTATATTTTATATTGGGCTTGAATTAATTATTTTACATTTTTAGATCATTTGTAGTAAGATTTACAGCTGTAATTATTTTAAATATTTAATGTATAATCCTATGTATGTTGCAATAGGTAGATTAAAATGATTCTTGATCTGATTAAATAACCAAAGTCGCAATAAAAATGTTTCATAGAAAATAAAGGCGTAATTATATATATATAAGAGTTTTAAGACCAAAGTCCCCAAATGTCCAAAATTGTTTTAATTTGGTAAAATAATGGGCTTTTCAATTAATAAATATTTTAACTTAGATATCTTTGAGGACTAAAATCCTCTTCTCCAAAGTTTATAAAATAGGACAAATATAGGCTTTAATTAAGAAAAGAAATTTCATGAAAAGTGTTTTAATTAATAAAGATTTAGAACCAATGTTTCAATAACCAAGAATAGTTTTGTTTGACTAAGAATAAAATACTTTATTAATAAAAATATTTCTGGAACCAAAGTTCCATAATCTACCAAGAAAAATGATTTTCAATAAATAGAATGAACACTTTTTAATAAGTCGTCTTAAGAACCAATGTTCCTTTTATCTAATAAAATGATTTTGGACTAATATCCTCAAATTAATAAATTGACTTGATTTCATGTATGTCAAATTTTATTCTTTGATTTATAATACCTTTACTTACTTTAATTTTAATTTAATTGCATTTTGTCATGCAAATGTGTTTAATTAATTGCAATAATCACATGTTTGAGAGAATTAATAAAAATTAGAAGCATCGAGATAAAAATTGGTATTAAATGGAGGACATAAATAAGAGGAATTCTTAAACCTAGAATCTTTTTGGTTCACTTCTTGGATTAACCACTTGGGTGGCGACTTACACTCATCACTATGTAAACCACCTTGTGAGGGACACTTGAGCATCCCATTTAGGTACCTCTACTTGGCAATTTTACTGAGGACTCCCCTATGAGAATTTGCTTTGAAAGTGTCCTATAATTAATATTGGTTTAAACTCTAGTTCTAAAGTTTATCATTTCCCAAAATTGCATATCATGCTAGACCCTTAGAATAAGTTAGATTTCCTTTTTTACCCTTGGTGGCATTTTGAAGCATAAAACCATTTTCACTCAATTTGGTGGATTGTTAGGGAAGATAACCACCACTCCAAGCTTCATACGTAAATGGTATATGAAATGGTGAACTAATAGGTCCATTACCTGTGATTGGGAAGACCCATTAGGAGAGACCCCCCATTTGAAGGATAATAACTTTAAAAATGGACTATACCACAACTCATGTAATTGACCTAGATAACCTTCCTTTAGAATACCATAATAAATTACATTGTTTGTAATGTGGACTACTATTGTGAAATGAATTTCATCCTTTCTTAATGGACAAGGTTTAATTCGTTGGGCCTTTTATAATTAAGATGGATTAAACTAATTTTTTGTTTTGAAATGGCTAGAATTCATCTAACAAAAGCTATGAAAACCTATTGTATGAATAGAATAAAGAGCATTATGCTGCCAATTTGAAATCGTGCACTATTCTTGTTTTTACATTCCACGTTACGGCTTGAATAAAGTCTACCTAAGATAGTTATGGCTAGACCACATGTGTGGGAGAAATTAGGTTGAAAGGCAACTTATAAACATTTATCTATGATGCATAACACACATATCATGCATACATACATTATGTAAGTATAATAATTATATTGCATCATGTACTAACTCCTTATGGTTAACAACTATTAGAGATCATTATTGAGAAAATGGTTGAAGGAGGCAATAGAGAAGGCTTATTTTTAGATCACCCTTGCTTAACTTACTAAGCATTGCTGAAGAGATAGTGGAGGATAGTTAAAGAGATGAAAGATCAAGCCCCTCTTACCCATTGAGAGTTAAACCAAACCCTTAAAAGAAATGAAAGAGAACTTGATGAAACCTTAGCTGCTTTCAAAAATGAGATAGTCACCACCTTAACAACCACTTTAAATTAGCATATGAATGCTCAAGTTGGTGTGTCCAACACCCTAAAACCAAAACAGGCCCCATTCACATACTCCGCCACCAACCTAGATTCCACCTATACCTAAACCTATGGATAAACAAAAAGGGGGCACCAAAGGCACTAAAACAACTTATGTGTCTACTATAACTGAAAGGCACCACTCCAATCTAGAATAGCCTCTCTTGGTGTCTCAAAAGATTATAAAAAGAAAGAGAGCTACAATTGCTACCTACTCAGCCTGCTCATCACAAGGTTTACTTAGACATTGCTCAGAACTATACTATAAGTATCATTAGCATATAAGTCATGTCACTGATGTTTGAAAGGCTTTAAGGAATGACATTCAAGATTTGATTAACACCAAGTAGATTCCAAACCCTGAAGAAGGGATGAAAAAGAGGCAATGATCATACCATAATGTTCCCTTACCAATTTTTATACTTGGATTAACTCTATCAGAATGGGTAATGTTTCAAGATATTTATGGTGCTTCCTATAGCTGTAAGAAAGGTGAATGTCAAACTTTTCATACCACCATTCAAGATCTTGCTGGCTTATCTATAAAAGGAAATTGAACCTCACCAGTTGCTCGATCCTAAGAAAGTTTCAAGCCTATATTTTGTCTTACTTCTTATGTCTTTGTCAATGTTTTGAAATTATAAACAAACTTAGAACTTAAAAATTTTCCTTTTACCCTTTCAATGAAATGTTCCTATCTTTATTTTTCATGTGTATGATATTTTGCCATGTGATAACATGATATTGATAATCCTTGCATACGTGATGTTAATTCAATTATGAATAGTTTGTTTCATTTTGGCGAATGTAAGTATCTTGGACCACATTTTCTATAGCTCTTGATAAGTTAGTAGAGAGATAAAAAAGATATAATAAAAAAAGAAAAAAGAAAAAAGAAAAAAAGAGGAGTCTATTTTGCATTTAGTTACTTAAGTAAGGGTATTTTTTAGAAATAAGGATAAAAAGTGACTAGAAGACTAAAATAAGAGATTAGGAAACAAGCTAAGTCTATGGGATTAAAATCTCAACCCAATCACTATTTTACCAAATCCTAGCCTAAAAGGACCCAATGAACCTTATCCTTTAAATTATCTTCTTTTGCACAAACACAAATACCATTTATTCTCAATACACATGAACCCCTATTTTTATCATCGCTAACATTTTGTTCTAATCTTATAGCTTAAGCTTTACAAATCCTTCCTTTGGATGGCTATTGAAAAGCCTAAAAAATGTTAAAGCCTTAAACAACCTATGTAAAGCCTTGGGTTAACTTTTTGGTCAATCCTCATAACTAATAAAATTTTGGGTTATCTTTACATTTAACACCATAGGCATCTATGAAAAATCCTAAAGAACAATTTGCCATCTTCTAGACTAGGTTCTAGACATGAGTAATCAAGATCATCGTTAAAAGTAATCTAGGGTGGTAGTGCCAGCTAGACCCTTAAAAACTTTTGCACCCATAACCATCAGACTATCTCAAAATAACCATTAAGCTTTGCAATCATTGTGCTGCAAGTCAATCTTACTTGCATAAAAATGCCTCAAGTATTATCATCTTCCTATTCTAAATGCCAATAATGAAAATGGCAATCAATAAAACCTTAACATATGGCTTTTCCTATCTAAAAGTATTATTACCCTAAAAAAACCCAATTCTTTGAATAACCTCTTAAAAATGTTACGAGTTTAATAAATACTTTCTATTGCACTTCCCATAAAAAGTTGGCACTACCCATGGAAGAGGAAAGTTTAGAATAAAGTTTAAATTGGGAACTATCAAGCTCACAATGAGCCAATACATCCCTAATCATATCAAGGTTGCTTTAATATCAATAAAAATTTCAATAATCTCATTAATCAATGAAGAAAATTCTTTAAAAAATAGAGAAAAAAAGAAAGAATTTTGCTAGGACAAAACCCCTTAAAATGCCCTAGGCAAAAATTAGAGGAATGAAGAGAAAATATACAACTATGAAAACTCTAGTGGCTGGTTGATAATAAGAAATTAGTATGATGAGGTCCAAGATGTTTAAATGCTGAAATTAACTGAACCATGTTTAATTACATTGAACATCTTTGTAATAATTATCACTATACCTATATGTTGCTAAATAGTGAGCCACATCATGAAAAATAACCAAAACTTTTTCCTAAATAAAGTTTTCCTTGAAACCATAGCCCTATTGCTTTGTTGTCTACCCTAGCATACTATCAAACCTCACTAAAAAGAGTCAATCTGTAGCCTAAAACCTAAAAATAAAACACATTTCCTTCCTATATATAACCAGCTTTTAGAACAAAGGTGATATATCCTTAATAAGAATAAGCTATGCTGCTTAAAGTGTATCATTTAAAGATTAAGTAATGATACATAAGATCTTTTTCACTCGTGCAAGTGGCTTCACAAAAATAAGAGCTTGCTAGTGTGAAAACCTCTTTCAAGAGGTGTATTTGGCAAAACTCAGGCAGCATGCTAGTGTGAAAACCTTTTTTGGGGGGCACACTAGGCAAAATTTGGGCATAATCCATTAGTGTGAAAACTTCCTTTAAGGGCACAATAGGAAAAAATTAGGGAGAAGAAGGGATGTAACTAAAAAAAAGAGAAATATAGGATAATAGCTTGATAGTCATTAGAGAAATAGGGGCATCACTAGTCAATAAAGAAATGGCCACCCTAGTTCTCAATAAGCCATAAATCTTACATTCCTTTAAGCTAAAACTATTGCTCATTTGTAATTAAAGTGGACATAAGCTCTAAAAATACCAAACCCAGCCCTTGCTTACCTTATAAACACACTTGTTTTTAGCCTTAGCCAAATAAATCAACTGTTTCCTAATAATCTTTTAGAATTGCCTCAACTATGGCCACTTGCTAGTGAAGTCAATGATCGATCTTAGTAAAGTCAATGATCGATCTTACATGCATAATATGTAACATGCATACATATATATATATAATTCTAGGCATGTAATTAGTTTCATTTTTGAAAGCAAGCCTATCTAATAAATCATATAACTAAGTCAAAAATAAGCTTTCCTTAAACTCACATATGCTTCATTGCTAGCACCTTTTCTTTGCACTAATGCTTTTGCTAGAAGTGAGTATGGCAAGATAAAGACATCATGTTGGCAATAGTTAAGAATTCATAAATGCTAATAGAATAATGGGGCCATTTGATTTTTAAACCACCAACCATATCTATGAATATAAGTTATGCAAACCAGTAAAAGAAAGTCAAATCGAAGGGCTACTTACTACACCATTGAGCAAAGGATGTTGAACCATGTCGCATGCCCTATTAACTAGGGAAAATAAAATGAATAATCCTAAAGCTTAATAAGGGATTATTCAAAAAGGGTAAAGCACATAGTTTCTCAAGAAACGAAGCCAACTCTTAATTATCTTAATCTTGCAAGATAACATTTTAAATGCCAAATGTTGCACTATGTGTTAAAGCAAGTGATAATATTAGGGGCAATCAATAGAATACGGAGAATAATAAACATATCAAAGAAACTATAGATATTACTAGCACATCAAAAGGTAAAACATTCATCCTTTTAGCAAAATACAAAACATTAACAATGAACTTTTATTCTTATAGAAAAAAGTAATAATTTTACTTTTGAGCAAAGACAATTACACAAATCTCAGAACCTAGAATCCTAGAGGAAGAATACAAACATTGTAGGCACATCAAATGGTATGCACCGACCCTTTTACCTTATCCAAAACTCTAATGATAAATCTTTATTCTTACGAAATATGGTAAGAATTTTGCACTTCAGCAAGAGCCAATGTAAGGGGCAAGTTTACTAGATTTTTGCTATAGCAATGCATTTCCTCTCCCTTCAGTGATAAGTTTACTAGCTCTAACATCTGCCCTAAGGCATAAAAATATCTAAACACACCAACACCAACTCAGAGAGTATGGCGTCCAATAAAACAACCTAAAGAGTATGGCTTTAGACATCGGCCTAGAGAGCATGGCTTCAGACACTGGCCTAGAGAGCATGGCCTCCAAACAGCCAAAAGGGTATGGTTTTAGACACTAACCTAGAGAGTATAGCCTTTAAATAGGCCAAAAAGCATGGCTTTAAAAATCTTTAACAATCTAAAAATCTCGACTCTCGTGAATAGTACTTCCTGGGATGAATAGTGCTTCCTGAAACTCGAGTAGCACTAAATGTACCGATGGGTAGTATTAATTATGAGAGAATTTTGGGCAAAATTTAAAGCCAATTCGAAGTCGTTTGGATGGTTAAAAATGCTAAATAAGATTTTAC
>CANXYI010479224.1:0-10534 GCA_948208565.1 Hura crepitans
GTATCAAGCAACATTCCTAATACTCAAGCATGAAAGCTCACGGGTACAAGCACAATAACACATTCCATGATGATTTATGTTCTCAATTCTCATGGTCCTTATCACTCAACCAAACAATCTTAGTTATCAAATTCAGCAAGCATTTTTTAGGCTACTTAGACAAACATTAAGAACAACATCCCCAATTGCACTAAATACCCAAGATAATCAACATCACAAGGAAGAATTCCAATTAAAACACATCATTCTAGCCCTCTTACTTCAATGTTCACTAGCCTAGGCACTTATACACATGAAGAAAAAAGCTAAAACTCCACTTACATGTCACTTTAAAGATGCCTTCCTCATCCATGCCTATGTTGCCTGCCCAATTCCAGTAAGCACAGTAACTTTGTTCCTCCTCTGTGACCTCTAAGATGGCCTCCAATGGCCACCATTCCCTCATACACGCCACCACACAGATGTTAGCTATGATTTAGCATCAAAAATCACCCAAAAAGCCCAAGAAATGAGAGAGATACAGCCATAAACTCACCTTGGTGTCATGGTTCTGCACTGTTCTGTACCAGTCACTTTGTTTGAATTTTATCTCCCAAACCACAGCTCTTTTTGGCCTGATTCTTTTTCTTTATAGTGCCTAACATCCTAAAGAATTTTTAGCAACTAGAATCAATTCATTTGGCCACTGGAGGAAAACCTTATGGCCTTAATATTGAGGAGGTGGCATTGGCAATCTAGGCAAAACGGGAGAAAAATGAGCAAAATGAGTTTTGGTCTTTAACAAGTAGAAATCCACTTGTCACATGCCCTTTGCCACTTGGAAAGGCTACTCAGCCACTTAGCAATGTTGTGGGCCCCATCTTGACACTTCAAAGTTGTCCCGGTAATTCCTTAACCATTCCAATTTTTTAGCAAACTTTAAAAATTCATAGAAATTCACTCGGACCTCTAAAAATTACACTGTTTGCTTTAAAATTCCTATTTTAATCCCCTCTACTTGCTCATCAATTTTCGTGGCCAAATTCCATCGATGGGGCAGTTTTCAAATTGTCTCAATTTGTATGCCAACCTTAAAAATTACTAGAATTTGAAAATGACCTCCAATTCCAAAAATTCTTTCACCATTGGACTCAATGTAATTTTTGAGCTTTAGGGTCCACTATTTTTGGGTCCATCAGGGTACATCTCAAGTTAGTCTTGGCCTGAAAAATTTTTATTGCCTCGACAGGTAGCTTTCAGCCCGAAATGAATTATTAGCTCTGCTAAATTTTTAAATTTTGCCTTTTTTATCAAATTAAGGCCCCTCAAAGTTTCATGACCTATGCTACTGCCTCGGTCTGGGTGCACTTTTCGAACCCTATGGCATTGTTCAGGGAGCCTCAGAACACGGGAGTTACTCTTAGTCTATGTAGACTAACCGTCTTTAATCTTTGTTGACTAGGATTTTTAGGCTTCATCTTGTTGTTGGCTTATCTTTGCCTATCATCATCAGCCAAAAAAATCAATAAGTCCAAACTGCGAGGGCTTTTCCCTTGCACACCATTGGAATCAGTGTTGGGCATCAGGCTTAGGCCGGCTCTACCATAGATTCCCATTTTTAACCAAATTTAGTTGCCCCGCGAGCTTATCGGGTCAAGTCAAAGGCCAAAACTATAAGAAAATTCAAGATCCAAAATCTAAGTGCCTACAATAATGTTAGTCTTTTAATTAATTTAAAACTCTAACCACTTAAATTTTAAATTTAATTAAAAGTCTCATAGTTGTCGTTTACTACAAATCTAATTTTTTGTAAACAATAACTTATCAGGATTAGGATTCATATCCATATCCAATTAGATAACTCTTATCTAATTAGATTAGGATAAAATCTAGACTTTTAAATTTAATTCAAAATTCTAACCGATTAGCATTTCAAGAGTTATAATATTACTAATAATCTAATTCTAAGTAGGATTTTAACATTTAGCAATAAAAATTATCTTATCCTTATTTAATTGTATTTTTCTAATTGTAATTTAATATAATTAAATTTAAGATAATAATTATCATATATTTCCAAAAAATAAAATTTCAATCCAATTAGAATTTTAATTTAATTAGAAATTTCTAAGCGGTTGTTCACTAGGATTCGAATTCTAAGTAAACTGTAAAACTAATAGTGACTCAAACTGTAAAACTAATCCAAATTATTTTGGACCAATTTTAGAAGCCATTGACACCTTTTTAGACCTATAATAATGATGTTTATCAAACCAAATTTGCTTCTTGAGTCGCTCAATCCATGGCAAATTCATTTGACAAAATTCATAATTACATAGCACAAAATCATGCGCAATCTTGAAAATAAAGCAAGTGTATGAATCCAATTCATGTGCAAACCATTTTGTACCACTTAAAAACTTTTATTTAACATCCTAAATATCTCATATTTATGAAAAAATTAATTTTGAAATTATTAAAAAATAAATAAAACACAAAGCACAACACTTGCACAATATCGATTTTTTAACCACTTAAAAATCCAATTATGTGTTTCATGAATTTTCCAATTTTACTCAATTTAATTCACATGCTCATGGAGCCCAGAATTAAAATCAACATTTTAACTCATCATACATTTAATTAAATTATAAAAGTTGCGATAAAATCAATCAAGGATAGCCAAGAACACAAAACTAAATCTAAAAACTTCTATATGCATACTATACACGGCAAAAGAGTAGTTTTCATGCATAATTCAATTTTAATTCTTTAAAGTTATCAAAATAAAATTTTATTCATATAAAATTGTCATTGATATCATTAATATGATCTTATTACAAAAATAAAAATCATAGAACCCATATATAGATAATTCGGCCTTTAATATATATTTCACCATAATCGAATTTTCAATCATTTTCAAATCTTTCAATAGTGAATTGGCTTTGGTTCCATTATTCATTTTCATAAGGCACTTATTATGGAAATTTAAAGTTTTTCATGAAAACTAAACATTGATAACACAATGAAAGAATTAAAAATAGGCACAAATAATAGAAAATCAATTTAAAGTACTTCACTGCTATCCATGTAGAGTCATTTTTCTTCTTTCGCCTCACCGAGTTATTGCAAACTATGTAATCTTCATGGAAACACCTTCAAGGTATCCATACAAGAATTAAAGATGAGAGAAAGCCAAGAACCTAGGGGCTAGTAAGATTTTTGGGTTTGGAGAAAAGAAGAAAGAAAAAATAAAGCAATATTAGAAGCTTTATTATGGCTGATTAATTTAAGCTAATTTATACTTAAATTGTGCCCTAGGTTTGTTTATTATCTCATAAAAATCTAGCCCGTCAAACCCTTTAGAAGGCCTACGAAATGGGCCTCCTGCTAGTCCATGTGTAAAGCCTATTTACTAAGTCTCTACGCATAGTTTTGGGTCTAATTTAGGCATAAAATTGATGTCTTTTTAGGTCTTAATTATAATCAACTGTAGACTTGATTTATGGGCCTTTTAACTCTTAAAAGCTTGGTCAAAAATCATATCAAAATAAAACCTCAAACTAAGCCTCTAAGGCCCAATGCCTCTAACTCCAATTTTGGGCCAGATATTGCCAATTGGACCATAAGCCCAATTTTATTTTTCTTTATTATTTCTCCAATATTCAATAACATCTCATGTTATTTAGTATTTGACAAATATAATTCTCATCTCAAATTTTTTATGTGTGTGACCCTATGGGTTTCTAAAGCACATTGGTGTACATGGTGAACTAGCGTCCTACTTGTATTAAGATTCTTATGATTTAATCTCGTTAAGTCATAATTAATTCTTAATTAATAATTCTCATATGCATAAGTGATGAGAGACATCTAGCCATGCATCATGACTACCTAAGTGTCGAAAAGTCAAGTGTTTTAACTTAACCCTTCCATATATAGTTACCATACAATAAACTCTTTTCTCCATCCTTTATCTCATTCAGGTTTAAGTATGAAATTGTGTCAAGTCAATGCTCAATTAAGTATATCTAATTAAGCCCTGAATATGTTGGCTCTAATAATTTTATCTTTATTCCCAAAATGCCTTTGTGAATCTCATTCACACTTGCACTTTACTTTGGCCAAAGTTTCCCGAATAAAGATAATATATTAGAACTGAGAGATAAACTTTCCACTTTAATTTAGGGTGGTGAATCCTCTGTTGATCACTACCATATCTTGAAGCATTTCTTGATAGTTGTGACACTTGTACAGTTTTAGTTCTTGGTCAAGAGTATAATGTGAACAATTGATTTAGTTAGAGGGAGTAATTAATTAAGAGGGGATTTTATTTGGTGTAACTAAAAAAAAAAGAAAGAAGAAAAAGAAGAAGGAACTAATGTTAGAAGGATATAATTATAAAGGGAGCTAAAGAGAAATTTTTATAAAAATAACTTCAAGTGCCAATTGTCCCCAAACTTGAATTTAGTAGCTAAAAGTGACCAAAAATAGAAGAAGAAAAACTCAATTCACCAACAAGGAAAGAGATTAATGAAAGAAATAGCAAAGATTGTGTAATGCCCATGTTCTAAGGCTCTACGAATAGTGCCACTAGGTCAAAGAAGTGTGCTCGGTGTGCCAGGACACTTGCACATACACTGGTCATGAAACTTTGAGGGGGTTTAATCTGATAAAAAGAGCAAATTTTAAAAATTTATCAGAACTCACTATTCATTTTGGACTATAAGCTACCCCTCGGTGCAATAAAAATTTTACAAGCTAGGATTGACATGAGATGAGCCTGAACGGACCCAAAAATAGTGGACCTTAAAGATTAAAAATTCCACTGAGTCCATTGGTAAAAGAATTTTTGGATTCTGATGTCATTTGCAA
The DNA here is from genome assembly GCA_948208565.1 of Hura crepitans. Taxonomy (NCBI): domain Eukaryota; kingdom Viridiplantae; phylum Streptophyta; class Magnoliopsida; order Malpighiales; family Euphorbiaceae; genus Hura; species Hura crepitans. The sequence continues at coordinate 4,858 of CANXYI010479224.1, forward strand.
ATTCTTGTAATTTTCTAAGTTGGCACACAAATCGAGATAATTTGAAAACTGCCCTACCGATGGAATTTGGCCATGAAAGTTTACGAGTAGGTAGAGAACATTAAAATATGAATTTTAAAATAAACGGTGTAATTTTTTGAGGTCCGTGTGAATTTTGGTGAATTTTTGAAGTTTGCCAAAAAATCGAAACGTGTCGAGGTGGTCGGGTGGTTGTGGACCCCACCCGTATACTTGCCAACTGGCCTAGGGCCATGTCAAGTGGCAAAGCCACTTGACAAGTGGATTTTTCCACTAAATAAAAAGGTAAAAATTTCTCTTTGCTGCCCAAAAAAACACTAGACGCCCTTTTCCTCTTCATTTTGTCATATCTCTTTCATTTCTCACCTAAAATTCATTATTCTAGTTTTTAAATTCAAGTTAGCCTGTTGGGGAACTACAGGAAAAAGAATCAGAGGAAAAGGAGCTCTCAGTTGGGAGAAAGAATTCTCCAAAGTTTTGTGGTCCAGACTGCTCAGGAAAAAACCTGAACGCCATCCCCCAGTTTCTTGAGCCATATCTCCCTCATCCCTTAACCAAAATTTGTCATTCTTATTCCTAAATTTTCTTTGGGATGTTAGGAGACTGAGGGAAAAATAATTTCATTAAAAGGAGCTTTCATGAAGAAATTAAAAATCACCAAATTTCCTAGGGTCAGAAGTAGTCTAATAAGGGTAAAAGGTGAGCTTCCATGACCTTTTCTTGGTTTTTCTTGAGTTTTCATGGCTGGAAAGGGTTCCTTAGGGTGCCTAACATCTATGGGGGTGTGTGTGTTATTGGTTTGAGGTGAGTTGGAGCAAGGAAAGGCTTAAGGAGCAAGGGAGAAGTCACCGTGGAAGGGCTGGACAACTCGTGCAATTAAGGGCTTCAAGTGTTTCTTCTTAACAAGTAAGTGAATTCAGCCATTCATTACATGCCTCTAAATTTTAGTAGTTTTCCCTTTAATTTAGGGATGGTTGAAAGCATGAGATGGCATAAATAAGTGTTTTTCCTTGAAAGATTTAGTGTATGACATGAGGTAAAGTGAATGTTAGGTTGATTGATGAAATGAAAACATTACACATGATAATGTTGTTGTTAGCCGAGAGGTATGTAAATTACTATAGTGAGCTTATGATTGTCTAAAGCATAAATTAATGGCTTAGCATGGATATGTAATGGCATAGTTGTAAAGAAATGGAAAAGGCATGTTTAGTGTAGAGTAGGTATATGGCCGAGAGCTTGGCCTATGAATGTGAATGTATATGACTTGTTTAGTGTGGCCTTAGGTGGTGTTTAAGGCTAGAAATGAATGTGCCTTAAGCCTATGATACATGTGTGTGTGTGTTCCTAAAGTGACCGAGATCTATGTTAAGTGTGTGATGGTTTAATTGCCTTTGGTATGGAAAGGTTGGGTGTGAGTATGCTGATATCATCTTATAGTGTGTATATATGGGAAGGAAAGTAAAGATGTGTATGCCTTAGGACTTTAATAAGCTATGGCCAAGATCTAAATCAAGAAAAAGGGCATGAGAATGTTGACATTGTGTTTGTAATGTATATACATAAAAAAAAGGCATAATAATATGAGCATGTGTTGGCCTAATTAGTTGGCATGATTTAGGCCTAAAAGTTATACTTTCAAAGATTTAATAACTACTTAAGAAATGAACTTGATCTTTAATTAGAAGATGAACTTAAAAAGTGTCTCATTTTTGCCTTTAAGGGCTATGGTATGCATATGCACAATGTGCCAGAGTTATATGCCCAAAATGATGTAGTTATGTGAGCTAAAATGGCCTAAATTGTATTAACATGAAGTTAATCAATACACACCATAAAATGGCACGTAACATAGATTAGGAATCATATGAATAATAACCTTAAAATTTGACTAGCTAATAGGTATAAAAATGGCTTGTACCTTGCCTATAAGGGCTATGGATTGTAAATGAAAACCATGCTTATTTGTGTGCCTTTAAGGGCTATGTCTGGTAATGGATGAGAATGGCATTGGAGCCTATGATTTGGCCTTGTGAATGGCCTAGGATTGGTTGGCTTAGGGCCTATGATATGGATGTAAATAAGGGCTAAAACTGCACTGAAAAATAAGGTGAATCGGACCTAAAATGCTTAGTAAAAACTTGGTTGCAACGACCCATAACTGTCCTAAATGACCATTACCTGAATCAATAAATACTTTGATCAATAAATGGCCTAAACTTGTGAAATGCTTATGGAACTGAAGCTAGCATAATATATGATAATTATTGGTAATTGTACCTTGAATATATTTTCTGATATTTTACCCGGTACAGCCTGTTGGTAGCCATACCAGACCAGGCTAAATTTTAACTAAGCTGATAAAATTACAACTGTCTGTTTTTGAGTTTATAATATTATAAAAAGTTAATCAGTAAGGAAATGGACACTGATTGAGGTTAATGGCCCACTAGTTAGACACCCACTAGATGGGTTAACCGGTCAACTTAGGGATCTTTAGCAGCTGCTACACTGTTTAGCCTTTCCACCTAATGCCAAATTTGATATTGTCGGTGCAGCGGTGTAGGTCCCTACAGGCCACTGTACTAATCTGTTGGACAGACCAATCTACTAGGCAGACACAGCCATTTCATCACTAATCATTTATATGATGCCGGTGCAGTGGCGTAGGTCCTTGAGGGCCACTGCACTAGTCTACTAGGCAGACAACCCCTTGTTATTTTCACCTTGGGTGCTAGAATTCACTTAAGCTGGTGCAACGACACAAGTCCAGAATAGGGACCATTGCACCAGTTTATTATTCCCTCTAGATCCACTGTTTATTAGGGTTGTCTCTTGAGTTAGGCCAGTTAAATTAATTAAATAAGATTAATAAATTACATGTGACTATGAAACATAAGACAGGGGCATTTTAGTAATTTTTCCACTAATAATGAATAAAGACTTAAAATGGTATAGTTTATACATCAAATGAGTGATAGTGACTCAACACATAAATTATTTGACTTGTAATAAGTGATTAGATAATTACAGATAGAAACACCCTAGGGGTAAAACGGTAATTTTGCATGCTAGTGTCTAAAGTTGAATTGAAATGTCAGAACGTGGTAAGAATAGAGGTTTTATGCATGGAAAGTATGTTGGACATGTTTTTAATGATTGGATTTACCACTGAGTATTTTTATACTCAATGTACCTATTTTGGTGCGTAGCTGCCTAGAACAAGGACGTTGCCTCATAAAGCATGCAGAGGAGTTTAGAGGTCATATTGAGAAGGTTAATCATGTATAATGAGTAGCTTTTTCACTCTATGTACTTAGGTAGGGGAAAATAGGTGTGATGTATATAAGGGACACAGAGTAATATTTGTTTATAAGAGACTGTGTTGTAATTAATCATGTGATGGTTTCTTTTATGTATTTGTGATCTGTGTTGATGCTTGCGAGCCTGAGGCTCATTGTATTATTATTATGGCCTGAGGCCTACGATTGCTATGTGATAGATGATGTTGATAGAATGATATCTGAGGGACCAGAATGGGTCCAGGAGATGCGGTGTATGATATAGAAGAGTTTACAAGTAAACTAAATTTTGGGATAGTGACCGGACAGCTAATGTGCTACCAAATTTTTTGGAAATACCAAATTGTGTTAAAACCACTCTATAATAACCTGAATAGGATAACATGGACCTAAATGGACTATAAGAAAAGATCAGACTATATTAAGAGTCAAACAGGATTACCTAGTGTAATAGAAGTAGAAGTTAAACAAATGAGAGTGGGAGAAGTGAAATGGGTGACCTAGCGAGAAGTGCGCCACTTATTGGATTTCTTCAGGAATCTAGTAGGAGTGTCACAAACTGGGTGTTAAAGGTAGAAATTCAAAGAGGAAGGATATCAAAACCATTAATAGAGGAAGGGAAAGATAGGAGGAATGACAAGTGTCCAGAAATTAAGGGTAAAGCCGTAGAGAGAAAGAAGTAGCAATAAGTGGAAAGGAGTTGCATGATTTCAACAACTGAAGGAAAGGTAGTTACTACCCTTAGCAGTTTGGTGATTTTAGGATAGCAGGTAAGCTTTAGTTTGATTTCTCTATTTAAATTCTTTGTAATTCATGAGTAATTGGCTTGTAGTGGTGGTAAGTTCATGGATAATTAGGGGAAATTTAATTGAATTAGATGGAAAACGATGAAGTAAGTCTAGCAAACTAAGTCACTATTGTAGAAAATGGATTCTACAACGGAGGGGGACATCGAGGTGAGCTGGCATGAGAAGGGAGATGGTAAATGGAAAAAAGGGGTTAGGCTAAAGGTTATAAGGAAGGTTTTGTGAAGTGGAAAAGATCAGAGGAAAGCCATAGGCCTACTAGGAATCAGCTGTAATGTAGCAGCAGAGGTTGCTACTATTGTTGTTCTGCTAGTAAATGAAGTTTGCTAAAGACTTATGTGGTGATTCTATGCACGGGATGATTCCAGGCTATTATGGGTAATGAGGGTGACAACGCCTATAGCAAATGCAAGGTGGAAAGGCTAATTGAAGGCAATCAAGTGAGTGTAACAGGACTATTTCTGCAAAAAGTTAATTCTACAGGAATGATGAAGGAGTTATGAGAGCACTAAGTGGAAAGAAAGTGTATAAAGTAAAAGGTACCTAATGTTAATATTAGGACTTCTATGTTACAAAGGGAAGGGTTGATTAGCAAGTGGTTATGACCCGTGGACTTGGAAAAGTGGGATTTCATTACTGAGTTATATGAGGCCATTATTTTTATGCAAATATGTTTAACATATGTGTTTATAGATGAAATCGAAAGGAGAAATTAATAATAAATCTAGGGTGTTTTATTGTAAGTAATGAAGAAGTGTTGAATCAAGCTAAAGACAAGGAAAAGGACGAGCCATGAGGAAGACAACCTAAAATTTCCTAAGATAGCTCCCAAGTATGTACCCTCTTATTACTTAGTACCATTAAATTTTAATAATTGTATAACTATTTTATCTAAAAGCTAATTCTACCTAAAGGGATGGTTCCAAATAACTTATGGATTTTAAACATGTAAGCATTAATTATATTTTATGCATCAGTTATGTTTATGCATTGTTTATGTTGAACGCCATAAACATTAGCCTAGACATTCAAATGAAGACTTGGTAATGATACTTACTAACACTATACACTTAAAATGAATTCATCCATTCTACCTTGTTGTTACAACATATTAAGTAGGAAGAATACATGTAAAACCCCATATGTGTATAATTAGGCCCTTTTAGGAAACCTAGAGATGTTTTACAAAGATGCATGCTCACACATGAAATGCTAAACCTAATATAGATTTTGATGTAATTCTTCAACCATTACCTCATTAAGGAAACATAACTAATGAATTGAATGAATAACATACATATAACATGTAGGTAAAGGAATCTTGACTTAAGAATTTCACATAGCTAAGGACTAAATGGATTAAAATACATAACATGAGCCTGTAGTAAATCTTTATAGAGTCTAGGATAAGATAGCTTTAGCATGCCAAGGAGGGTTTTGCAGATCTGATACTAATAATGTTTGGCACCTAGTGCCACGTTATGTAACATGATATGATATTTTGGCCACGAGGCCATAGGTTACACCATTTGGCTATAGCTACATGTTATG
>CANXYI010479289.1:0-10956 GCA_948208565.1 Hura crepitans
GGTCGAAAAAGCAAAAGGAATTTTCTTTTGTTTAAGTGGAAAAATCCACTTATCAACTTGTTTTGCCACTTATCATAGGTCTTAAGCTAGTTGGCATGGTACGGGGATAAAACTTTAAAAATTCACCAAAATTCACATGGACCTCAAAAAATTACGCCGCTTATTTTAAAGTTCAAATTTTAATCCCCTCTACATGCTTATAAATTTTTGCAGTCAAATTCTATCGATAGTATAGTTTTTTGATAGCCTCGAGTTACGTTCCAACATAAAAAATCATGAGAATTTGCAAACAACCTCAAAATTCAAAGATTCTTTCACTAATGATCTCAATGGAATTTTCAAGCTTCAGGGTATGATATTTTTAGGTCCGTCCGAGCACATCCTGCATTATTCCCGGGCTAAAAATTTTTTATTACACAGATTAGTAACTTACAATCTAAAGTGAATTATTTGTTCTGCTAAAATTTTAAATTGTACCTTATTCATCAATTGAAAGCCTTTTGAAGTTTCATGATGAGTGCTACTACCTTGATTTATGTGTAAATGACCTGGCACTTTGGGCACACTTCCTAAACACAACGGCACTATTCATGAAGCCTCGAAATATGGGCATTATAGGGCTTCATGTGCTTCTCTCAAAATCTATGCTCTCACTTCTTCCACTTTGGGTACACATATTCTATTATGAAATATAAGTATCTATCTGCCTTGATCTCAAACCCTTCAATCTTCCCCTCTTAGACATTACCTATCATTGTGCTTCTCATACATGCTATTTGAAGTCAAGTTTCACCTGTGATTTAGCTAAAATTGCTTCACCATTGGTGTAGTCCATTTTGGCATTTATAGCTTTCATAGTAGCTATGAACTTTAAACTCAACGTATTCACAACTACATTTGCTTTCCAAGGATGATAGTTAATCAAATAGTCATAATACTTTATCAATTCCATCCAACATCACTACCTTAAGTTTAAGTCTTTTGTGTAGGGAGGTATTTCATTCATTTCTGGTCTGTGTAAATATAACACTTTTCACCATACAAATAATGCCTCCACACTTTCAATATTGATACAATAGCTGCCAATTTTAGATCATGTGTTGGGCAATTTTGTTCATATGGCTTGAGTTGCCTTGAAGCATAAGCTACACTTTTCCATCCTACATCAGAACACATTTAAGTCCATTATACGATGCATCACTATAAGCCATAACATCTTTTCCTTGGTTAGGTTGAGTGAAAATTGGAGCTTTCATTAACATCACTTTAAGCTTATCAAAACTTGCCAAGCATTAGTCATCCCACACAAATCTTATATCTTTCTGTAACAATTAGGTTAATGGAGTTGCAATCATTGAGAACTACTTCACAAATCTGCTGTAATAACTAGCTAGTCCTAAGAAGCTTTGAATCTCAGTCACATTCCTTGAAAGCTTCCATTCTAACATAGTGTTAACCTTACTAGGATCAACCCTAATGCCATATGCTAAAACTATATAGCCTAAAAAAACTACTTCATTCAGCCAGAAATCACACTTACTCAGCATAGCATATAATTTCTCTCTCAAGGTTTGCAACATAATTCTCATATGCTACTCGTGCTTATCTCTACTCTTAAAATACACTAGAATGCCATCAATAAAGGCTATGACAAACTGGTCCAAATATAGCTTAAAAATTCTATTCATAAGGTACATGAAAGCTATAGGGGCATTAGTAAGCCCAGAAGGCATCACTAAGAACTCATAATGCCCATATCTAGTACGGAAGGTAGTCTTTAAGATGTCAAATTCATTGATTCTTAGCTAATGATAACTCGATCTTAGATCAATCTTCAAAAATGCACTAAGACGTTAGAGTTAATCAAAGAGATCATTAGTTTAATGCATATTTGTTCTTGACTATTACCTTATTCAATCACTTATAGTCAATACACAATTACAGAGATCTATCCTCCTTTTTCACAAAGAGTACTAGTGCTCCCCAAGGTGAAGTGCTCGGCCTGATAAAGCACTTGTCTTATAATTTTTGTAATTGCACCTTTAACTCTATCAATTATATTGGTGCCATCTAGTACAGAGTAATGGAAATAGGAGTAGTACCAAGATACACCTCAATTACAAAGTTAAGCTTTTATTATGGTGGCAATCCTAAAAGTTCATCTAGAAATACATCAAAAAAGTCTGACACTACTGGTATCTAGTTAAACCTCAGTTCTATGATGTTTGTGTTAACCACATGGGCTAGGTAAGCTTCATATCCCTTTCAGATGAGTTGCCTAGCTAACATAGCTAAGATAAGATTGGATAAGGAATTTTGCTCACTAACTGGTATCAGCTCGCATCCCTTGACTATCTTAAGGGTAAGCCTCTTTTACTCATAATCAACTACAACTCAGTGTTCAAACAACCAATCCATACCTATAATAATGTAAAAATTATTGAAGGGAGTTCAATAAGATCAGTGGAAAATATTTGTTCTTCAACTAGTAAAGGATAATTTTTATATATTCTATTCAATATCACATTTTACCTAATCGGCTTGCTAACTAGGATATCTATATCTATAGTTTCAGGTTCTAAACCCAAATCTCATGCTTGTGTGGTGTATATGTATGAATGGATAGATCTTAGATCTATCAATGCTAAGATAGAGGCATTAAATAAACAATAAGTACTAGTAATAACATCGGGTCCCTCAGCTTCCTTACAAGCTCAGATAGTATACTAGTGAGCTAGTGCTTAAGCCTCTTATCTGGTTCTTTTACTGGTACCTGACTTATTATCCTTACTCTCTTTCGAGCCTCTATTGTTTGCTAGAGATGATGCCTAGAACTCGGTATCATCTACTTACTTCTTAAGGCAATCCCTCTAGTAATAATCTCTAGCTCTACACATAAAGCATTCCTTTCACCTCGTCTGTTAACATAGTCCCTAGTGTTTCTTACTACATGTTCCACACATTGGAGGCACACTCCTTGCTTTAGATACTAGGGCACTAATGGCTTGTTATGAAGGTTAAAGCCTAGATTGACATGTCTAGCCCTACCTTTAGGATTAGTGTAGGGCTTGAGAAGCCTTCTGCTTCTTATTTTCGATGCTGAGCTAGTCTAGCCTATAGTGAATGGCCTCTTTTTTTAGAAAAGCTCCCTCTTTTCCTTCAACATTTCTTTAATAGCATATGGTATTGATACTAAAGCGGAGAATTCCTAAAGCTTTAGGGTAGCAATTTGTATCCTTAGCTCTACATTGAGGACTTTTTTGAACCTCTTGCAATGTTTTTCCTCAGTAAACACTACTTCTTCTACATATCTACTCAATCAAGTGAAGTTCTTCTCATATTCTAACATGAACCTATGTCATTGCTTCAAATCTAGGAACTCTTCTAATCTAGGTAGGTCTCTAATATGTACCTTTTTTAGAACTCTTGGAGGAAGAAGTCCCATGTAAGATCTGCTGCAACCTTTCTCCTTCATACGGTATCCCACCGATGGAAAACTTCTCTATAGAAGAGTGAGGTGGCACACTTCAAGTTTTTCTTTGGGGTGCAATTGAGCTACTCTAAAATCCTTGTTGTCCACTCCAACCAATATTTTGCCCTAGCAATATCATTCTCTGCTATTCCTACAAAGTCTAGGGCCCTCATTTTCTTTACCATCTCTAAATAAGTCCTTTGTAATCCTAGTTGTTATGGGGGTTATGCTAGAGCTAGTGCTAGCGATGGTAAAGCAGCTATGATAGTAGTATGCCTCAATAGATCTATAATATGCTATAATAGTGCTAGTGAGGCTAGTGCCTAGCATGCTGCATCACTTAGCATTGGTGTGGCTACACTCAAGTTAGGTCCATGTATAGTTGTAAGAGCATGGGTTGCCATATCTTCCCCCTATTCCGGTGGGGTCCGCTCATTCATCTTGCTTTACTATAGAAGAATAGAAATTAGCCTTATATAGTGTAGTGTTATACAACACCGAACCCTATACCATGGCACTAATGGATAGTACACCTAAGAATGCCTAAACCTACTCTGATACCACCAAATGTTACACCCCTTACTAGATCCTTCATGGAACCTAATAGGAAATACTACTTCTCAAAGTTCACCCATCCTGAATCTACCACAATGGCCATTCATTTAACTTTTACTATCTATATGACCCGGCTTAGAGTTCTAGGTGCAATAGGTAAATGCATAGGTAAAAAAACTAGATTAGAGTTAAAGCCTTAATAGCTATGATAGATTAAGAGAAGAATACTTTTTGGCATTTTGTTATTCTATACATATATTATGTGATGTATTTACATAGTGGCACTTATATGTATCTTAAAAAGGATTAGGCTTAATCTGGGTTTGTAATTATTGTGTAACATTTGAAACAAGTTTAAATTTCATTTTATGCTTGTATGGTATCTTTTCCTATAGCATGTGGTTGACATTATGTTAATGATTTGGATGGTCAGGATGACCAAACTGAGCTTGAGATGTGTTTAAGAATTATAGAAGTGCTATTTTAAATTTATAGGATCACAATTAATTTTGGGACAATGTCCCTATACAGCCATTATTGTTATGCCCTACTTTTGGTTTAATTTTCAATAATGTTAGAATAGGAATAAGATGAAAAAGTAAGGAGTAAAATGGATGTACAAATTGAGTAAAGTTGGCTAGCATGAATAATAGAGCAAAAATCGACTAAAGGGTAAAATGGTAATTTGCTAAAAAGCTAAGGGCAAAATGGGAAATCAACTATTCATGGTCAAAAAAATGAGAGAGACAAATGGAAGTAATAAGGAAGTGACATGTGGCATGGTAATAATGAGAAAATGTGAGAAAAATGAGGTTCAAAAAAGGGTTCTGATGAATAGTGACAATCAAGCTGGGAATAGTGTTCCCAGGCCAAATAGAGTTAACTCGACAAAAAATTGGCATTAATTATAAGATGCATTTGTGGTGGAATTTAAGGAGCATTTAAGGTCATATAAGGCATTAAAAATCAAAAATAAAACTTGAATTTTTGTTGTGACATGAATAGTAAACCATTTAGAGCTAAATAGAAAAGTTTAGAAACATGCTCAAAAAATTATAAAAGTGGCATATTTTAATGGTAAAAAATTCCAATGAATCCAAAAATCACAGTGTCAAAAATTTTTGAAATTTTTTGCTATTAGAAAAAAACTAGGGAAATAAATTCAATTAAATGTTTATATTTATGGAAAAATGGTTGTGTAGGGAGTATTTTTTGCCATTGGATTAAATGCTATCATGATAAATCTTAGCCATCCAAGTTGGAATAAGGGATTAATGAGGTGGAAATGATTAAATGACATTTTTAAGATTAATACACAAGGAAAAATCCTAGCCATTTATGCATAAATGTTGATTTTTAATCCTAACCTTCCATTTTACATATCGTATATAAATATCAATTAAATATTCATTTGTTTCAGGCTTATACATATCTCTCCTCCCCTTTCCTTGGTTAAACTTTTTTCCTTCCTTCATCCATCATTTTTACACCTTAATTTTACCCATACAATTACTAAATAATACATAAGAAAGGTCACTCTTTTAGTCTAAGACCCTAGCCTCTCTAAATTGGTTGGGAAGAGATAAATGTTAGTGAATGGAAAGAAATGATAGATAGATGCTTTTGGTTACTGCAAAGGAGGTAAGTTAATACCAAACCAAGTGATTTTAATGAGATTATTTGAGGTAAGAAATGTATTTATGGAATTTTATGTTGAAGTTTAATGTGTAATAATATTTTTGGCAACTTTTATGTGAGGAAATAAATTATGGACATAGTGAGAATTATGAGATGGGATAATAATGAAGTGGAATTGGAGAAGAGAAAAGGAAGCTTAAATAGACTTAAGCTTGAAAGGTATTTGTATTATAATTAATGGTTGGTGTATGCTTATAGTTATGTGAGGCATGGCTTATTTAAGTTACTTTGAATGTGTGAATTACATGGATGGAATTAATAATAGGCTTATGTTAGTGAGGAAGCAAAGAAAAGGAATGGTAGAAATTAAATCAATATGAATGTGTATCATTTAAGAAATTTTCTTGTATTAAGTGTATAATGGAAGTTGCTAGTTTAGCTTGAAAAATTAGTGATAGTAGGAATTATTGTTAATGAATATAATTAGGACTTAATAGAATTATGTTAAAGTGGCTTAAGAGATTAAACAAAATAGGTAGGCTAAAAATTCTAATATGGCCGAAACATACCACTTAGGTGACAAAAGAGTATTTTATGGTTCATTAAGTATATAGTGTAATAATTTGTGAATGTAGATATTTAGGAAAATAAGATGAAGAAGAATAAATGTTTATGGCCTAGGATTATAGAAAATCCAAAAATTATGTAAGTGTGAATATGGGGAATAAATTTTTATATCAATGAATAAATAGATAATTGAATTAATGTACGTATGCTTTAAGAGAATAGTAAGCATAATTAGATGATATGATTAATTAAAAGGAAATATAAAGAAAAATAAAATGTATATATGTATAAAAGAATAAAGGATTAAATAGGTTGATTAAACAAGAATAGAATGGAACTAATTACAAACAAAAAATTAAAGAATTAAAGATTTATATAAGTGAAAAGCAATAAGAAGAATTATAGGAATATGTGGATTAAATTAAATAATTTAATTAACATATAATAGATAAATTAAGGTAGATATGCATAAAAGTATAAGGGTATACCTAAGTAAAAGAAATTAATTATGAGAAGTAAAGAGAAGAAATGTATTATTATGATCATTACATGCATATATCAACATGGAAAATATAAGATATATGTATAGCTATTATATCAATAAAAGAGAATTTTATGAATTAGTTAGGTAAATATGATAATGAGGGTAATTGAATAAACATATAAATAGTGAGATAAATATTACATATATACAAAAGGCTAAACTAGGAAATATAAAAAGTTATGAAATAATTATATATCTTAATTAAAGTGTAATGAACATTTTAAGAAGGAGATATGAGAATTAGAAATATATGTGAACATATATATATATATATATATATATATATATATAAGCATTATGAAAATAATTAATGAAATTGAGATAAGTATAAGTAAAGATAATAACGGGATATTTGGAAGATCATTAGAAAACAAAGGTAAATAAAATAAAGAAAGTAAAGGTAGTTAAAAATCATTATGAAAATTATTAATATAAGTAATATTTCTTAGAAAATAGGTATGTAAAAGCATAACTATAAGTATTTAAAGGGTTAAATATAATTAAGTCAAATAAATTAAGTAAATTATATATATGACATGCAAACAAAGTTAGGCATGTAAAATAATAAGGTACATATAAATACAGTAGATAAATGATAATTTTAAAGAATTAGTATGGGTAATCAAAATCTAAGGAAATTATACATGAGTCATGAGTAATAATGAATTAATATGCAAACATTTAATTGTTAATAAATGATGAAATACATGATTATGATCAATAGTAAAGCAAATAAACATGTATATTAAAAGGAAAGAAATAATCGGAAACTAAATCATTAAAAAGGATAGAATATGACAAAGGTAAATATGTTATAGGTAATGTAAGTATATTATGAATTTTATCATTTAAAGAATACAAAAAACTATGGGAATATGTTGGCTATGAGAAGCATTTATGACAATAATGTTTATACATTACTATGATTGAGATATAGTGGTGAAAATTATGATAACAGTGATCTTATTTTCCTATGATAATTAAATAAAATGGATTGAATGAAAAGAAAAATAAGTAAATGAATTGGAATGATTGGAAAGAGAAATATAATGGGAATTAAAAATGGGCCATATATGTTAGACAACCCACTAGATAGGTTGACTAATCAACTAGGGAGGTAGCAGCTACTAAGGCACTTTAATGCATATTTTCATAAGGATGCAGCCTCCATGTGGTCCATGAGGGCCACCACACACCTATATGCTCTTTATCAATGATATTTAGATTTTCATGCAAGTGTAACCACTAAGAGGTCCTACAGAACCACTGCACATATTCTCACTAAGGGTGTAGCTTCTAGGAGGTTTAATAGGACCACTACATAGTTATAGTGATATTTCACATTGATACAGCAACCATAAGGTCTATAAAGGCCACTGCACACTTTCATGCTGATATAATTGTCGAGAGGTTCAACAAAACCAATGAACATATTTTCAATGCTGGTGCAATCGTCTGTAGGTTCAATAAGACCACTGCATATTTATAGTGATATGTTATACAGGTGCAGCCATTGAGACCAAAATGTAGGCCATTGCACAAAGTTGAGATTCTATTATATTGTATTAGGGTTGAGTTTATCAAGTATGCGATAGGTTGAATGAATAATGAAATAAAAGATTAGTGGAACATTAATGAAAGGATATTAGAATGTAAAGATGATATTCTGAATTATGTACTATACAAAATAGACTACATGAATTTAATAAAATAGAGGGAAGCTCAAGGAATATATTAAATAAAAAGATGTGTAATTCAGGAAAAGAAAGTATAAAAATGAGAAGTATGTTATAAATAAAGGAAGATACGAATACATATAAGCCTAGACAGTATGAGAATGAGATAACATGGTTGAAAATGCTAAAACAAATGAGATAGGTTTGAATTATATGTGTGCACAAATGGAGAATATGAGTAAGACATAGCTACAAGCCAAAAGAAGAATATAAGAACACATATGTCTGAATAATAATTAATGGCATAAATAACATAATGTGTTACGACATAAAAAGTTAATTATTAAAAAAATAAACATAAGTACCTAAACATATGCAAGCGAAACAAGCAACTATTACATAAAAGGAGGAAATGCAAATTGAAAATTTAATAATAGCATAAAATATAAGTTTCAGAAATTCGAATATACCATTGAGCAAATTTTGCTCAATGAATTGGCTTTTAACTATTATGTAGGTTGTTGGTTGAGTCGGGCGAGGCAGTTGATCTAGTCCTAGCAATAATAAAAGACTATATGCCAATTAAACAGGTAAAGACAAGCCCACCACTAGCATTACTTATGTGATGAATGTGTACTTGCATCATTATTAGGTATTTGACACTTAGAACCACATGTACATGTTTAGTGTATTAGAGATATTATATATGATACAAAACATACTTAGACTAATAGTAGCTTCAAATTTGTATATTAGATTAAGCAGGTAGATGACAGTTATATTAAATGATTATTAAATATTAATAATATTCATGTTATGTTTTTATATGTGTTACTTAATTTGATGAATGCATGTTACTTTATTAGTTAAGATAATTTAACTATTGCATAAATTGTGATAAAATGAGTATATTGAATTAATTAAATTGAGTCAAGCAAGTGAGTAACGGAGGAACTGAAAATTAAACAAAACATGTGGCATCTTGTATCCGAACCAGTTATCAGTTGGATATAAGGGCATTATAGGTTAAAATGGATAAAATGATGAAAAATGAAATGTGTTGGATGGTAATGCTTATGCTTAAAATGTATTCCTTATGTGTGCATGTGTGTATGTTTGAGGTTAGGCTTATTTAGTGTATATATGACTTTAATTTTATGTTTTGAGCATGATTAGAGTAATTAAAAAGAAATAAACTTGGAAGTGTAATATTCCGTATGGCCAAAATATGTGTATATTGAAAACAATGAAGTGTAAATGTGATTTAGTGCGTAATTTCATTAATTTGGTAAGTTACATCATGTAGAGAATGATAAATGAAATATAATTATTTTGTATATGGGATTGATGCTTATGGCTGAATGGTTGGTATGAGGAAATGAGACATGAACATGACTTGATAATGAATAATGATGTATGAAACCATAGATTGATTAAAAGATTAATTAATTATATGAAATAGAGCCATTTTAGCCATTAAATGTGCATGGCCGTATGGTATGCTAGGTATGGGATCAAATGATCTTAAATGTGTGGTTACATAAGAAGAGACATCAGATGGAATAAATGACATTCCAAATGGCAAGCCTTGTTATGAATGAAATTGTTTTAGATATGTATACATGGGATGTAAGTTAATGAATAATGCCTTTTATAGGATTACATGAATATGTAACATTGAAATAAGAATGTATGATAATATATGAGTATTTATTTCTATATGATATGTATGATAATGTATGAGTATTTATTTCTATATGATACTATATAGGAATTTAATGAAATAAAAGAAATAGGCCTCTCTAAGGCATGCAAGGCTAAGTAACAACATGATAATAAAATTATAAATGGTAATAAGGCCAATACTAGTTAGATAGCCCACTAGTTAGGTTAACCGGCTAACTAGGGATGTAGCAGCTACTTAAACACTAAAGTCTCCTATGTTAATGATGAGTGTGGCCATCGAGGTTCTAGATAAAAGCCTCACACATTTCATATCGATGGATTTCATAATGGTATGTTAGTGTGGTTGTAGCTACCATAGAGGTCCATGTGGGCCATTGCACATATGTTATTTTTTAATCATGCTATGTTATGATGCGTGCAACCATCGAGGTCCAAAATGAGGATCCTTACACACCTTCTAAGATGAGTGTGATCATCGAGGTTTTAGATGAGAACCCTCACACATTAATCATGTCATGTTATATTTTGATACGTATGGCTGTCGAGGTCTAAAATAAAGGCCCTCGCACACTTTTAGATCCCATTGTCTAGTATTTGGGACATGATCTCTCAAGTATAGGCCAAATGAATTAACAACTAGATTTAGACTAGGATAATTATATAAATGAATATGATAAATTGGTAATCTAAATTAAGGACATGAGGGATTTCATGAGGAGAAAATATGGTAATAATAATAATGTATGGTATTAAACAAGATATGAATGACTAAGTATAATTTGTACATGTGATGTAAAATTTCTACATGCCTATGATTA
>CANXYI010479353.1:0-17474 GCA_948208565.1 Hura crepitans
TATGCTCATCATCTCACGTACTTGGTTTTTATAATCATTTATACATATCTATTCCATACATTTTAACATATTACACGTTATATACACTCATTGTATCGTTATTCAACATACTCATTTATACATGGCCAATTACTTTCATAACCTAATCAAACATACCCTATGTAGACATGATTGATCCATATTAACATGTTTCCTAAAATAAGTTTTAAGTTACATATATAAATTTTGACCTAATATGCTTATCAAGCTTATATTTACATCTATTCTCTTTTGTTTACTCATTAAACATCATATAACATAATATGTTCTGCATACTTTATTCATATATTATATAAATATAATAAAAATTTCCATTCTTTACATGTTACATTACTTAAATTCCATGAATTTTGACATATAAATACCTATTTTCCACTATTATCCATAATATAATTTGATGAATTAAACTACGCCTAATTTGCATATATTAAAATTTTCTACTCCATTTACATATTTAGCTACCATAGAATTATTTAACATGCTATTTACCAATTTCACCATGACATAATTTATCCTTTCCAAAAGCATGCAATTAATTCTACTTGCCTACCTAAAGCTTACATACATCAAATTCATATACACACCATAAATTAATCCATTTCTCACATTAAAATACCCTTAAATTTTAAAAGCATGCATTAAACCCATTTTTTGCCAACAAAGTCAATATACATACATCACATAATTCTTTTAATTTGTTAATTTAACAATACATGTATTAAATGCAATTCTACCTATAATTTATCTCATCAATCATATCTCATCAAATCTACTTATTATAAGTATTAAACCTATAAAACACAATACACATGCACAAATTAATACATATATTAACTTAAAAAGTTATTAGATATACATACTATTAAACTTAAAAGCTTCCTCTTAACCTTAATTCCTTTGCTCTTGCCTACGTCTTTGTTTTATTCTTTTTCTTTCTCTCATATATTAGCCATATAACAACAACAATCCATATAAAAGAAAGTACAAATTCTAATCTCAAAGTAGATTTATATAGCACTTATTGAGACTTTAAATAACCCTTAAAATTATAAATCTCAAAAAATAACTACATATAAAATTTTGGTTTACTATGAACCTATGAATGAAATTCTCTTCTTCCTTATGTTTAACTCTATAATCTTTTGAATTGATGCTTGGAATAACTCATATGCCCCAGAAAATGATTTATTATAGCATAACATGGTTGAATTGATGAAGAATAAGAAGGGAAAAAGCTTATAATTTCCTCTCTATGACCGTTTGCCTTAAGAAAAAAGAAAAGCTTGTTCTATATAGCCAATGATCAAAATCTTGACCTTTTTATAGTTCATATCCAAGGAATAAGATCTATACTTTAGTGGATACAATGGTTCACAAAATTCAAGCCCATAAAACCTCATTATAAACCTTTTCTAATCCCTTTTTATTTATGTTCCTCAATTTCATCATTAGTTAACATATTATATAGTCCCAAATAATTATACACAATATTCTTTAAAAGCCCCCCAAAAAAACCAAACTTAAAACCTAAAAAATTGATTTATAGTGGCCATTTTTACTTAATTTGATTTTTACAAAATTCCTATCGACTTTAAAAATTCTAATTCCAATTCTATTAAACTCCAGGGAATTTTTGAGTACTAGGTTGTGGCACTCTTGAGTCCATTAAAAAAACACTAAACCTTTGGTTCATCTCTAGACCAGGTTACTATTCATAAGACACTATTGTAAAAACTTTAATTTAGTTTTGACCGTTTTAATTACTTCATTTTCATACCAAATTTTGCCTAAAATTATTTCTTAATTAATATGTCTTTTCTATCAAATTAGCATAACCAAGGTCTCTAAAAACACTAATCATATTTTGGGAAGTATTGTTCATCAATGCACTTGTTATCTATTGTTAACCATCCAAATGATCTTATATTTTTGCCAAACTTCAACCATGGCCTATTTGTAACCTACACTTCTTATCCTTAGAAGAAGTATATTTCGAGTCCCTAGAGTTACTATTCATATACCCAAGAAATACTATTTATGATGTTAAGAATTTTGGGCATTACACTTTGAATACTTTGTAAGTTAGAAATTAGTGTAAAAGCGGTTACATTCTTTTGTTTCTTTTACCACAACTTTCCTCTTTTGTATGTTTTAGGATGAATGGCTAGGATTAATTTCCTTTCAATCTATCCAATGGTCTATATACATCAAGGCATAAATTATCAATCAAATCCTTTCACTTTGCAAATTTTATTTTAAATCCTTTTTCTTTCTCACTTATTATTATGGGAAAAATTTTTACACACAATTATTTTCCTAAATTTGATTTCTAAAGAATATATCAATTTTTGGGTTATTACAATTTTGAATTGTAAAAAAGTTAATTAGGGTTATAAGAAAGGGATTTGAATAGAATATTAGAGAGCAACAAATTCTTGGTAGGAGAGGGATATGTTTTTGCATATACATGTGAAATAATTACCATAATAGTAGTATGAGTATAAGTTTAGTTACTATGGTCCAAAAATGTATATAATTAAAGAAAAGTATTAGATCATGTTGACCATACTACTAATGCCTTTATGTATGCTCGAGTAAGAACAAATATTCACTTACATGTGAAAAGAGGGAAAGGTAATTAAGCCAAATCTCCTTTATGCCTAAGGATATAACTAGATTATAAGGTATATAAAGGAATGAGTACAGATGCTTTTATACGTTTAGAATAATTAAATTTTAAGATGTTGATGACTTTTCATTATGAAAAATACTTGTAAGAGAATAATATTATGCTTGTGTATGTGAATTTAGAGACATAATCTCAGATTTCGATCTAATGAATAAGATGAGAATATTTTTACATGTGTTATATCTAATAGGAAGTAAATAGAGTTGAAATTAAAGATATGTATTTCTAAATGAATTTGACTAATTTGCTTGTGATGTTAGTTTTTCTACTCTGAAAAACCTTTCGTTTGCTAAGAAAAAAGCTAATTATCATAAATGAGTATTCCTTTATATGTTTAAGGTGAGTAAAAGTTGATATGGATAGAGTATATATATTATAATATGATAAAGTACATTATATGATATGATTGTATGTATGTGTATCTATATATGTCATAAAATGAGTCAATCATGTTATATATGTTTGTACATTTTCTTCTATTAGAATTAATTAGACTTTACCTTAGATATGAGCCTTTCTAAATGAATATAACCAAGTGATTATGATATTACTTACTTAACTGCAACACATTTCCCTTACTAAATGAAAAGGTAAGTATAATTAAACTTCTATGTAATAGTTAAGATTCTTTTAGTAAGTGTATGCAGTATAGATGTGTTTTTCCTTGATACTTAAAATGGTTGAGACTTAAACATGGATGTAGCATAAAACACATAAATAACTAAAAAGGGCTTACTATGATGCCCCTCCTTTCAATGACTGAAGCCACTAGATGGAGGAATGCCAAATTATGTGCCTTAGACATCAAATACATTATATGATCACAATACACATCCATATTATAACCAACACTCATCTTATTAATATAATTTCTTTATATCACATACTCAACATTCATCCACATTTCCCTTTACAATAAACTTATATGAAAATTTAAATAACACTCATAAAAATTTAACATTCAAATTGAATTGTTAAAAATATGTAACTTTACAATCTGTAGACTAAAACACTGTTCTAACAAGTTTACAAGGTTAACTAAAATGTAATCCAAGTACAAAAGTGTTTATAAAAGAAAGCATAATGAGATAATAGATGTATGCATGGTCCAATGACAACTATAGGAATCCTTTATGTAGTACCACCTTTGTTAGTGCTCACCTATAACTTACACATTAAAAACTAACGCGTTAAATGAAATGCTTAGTGGTGTATAAATAATTTTGAATTACCTTACCACCAACATATTATATATACATATATTTATATTATTATCATAACAACACATCACACATAACCATGCATGATCTTATCTAAACATACCTATATGATTGCTCTTATATAAACCTTATGCATGCATATGCTCAAATCATAACACAGTCATCACATAGTATACATTACAAGTTTTACACATTTAGGTTAATCCATATCTCATTCTAGGTCTCAAATACAAGCTTATATTAATCACATTTTAGATGACTCATAGTATCTTTTTTATGTCAAGTTAAATCAGCCCAATGTACATCTCGACTAAAGTAGACTAGATAATGGATGACATATATACGTGTAGTTCTCAATTTGGTTTTATATAGCCATACCCATTATATCACAAATGGTATGAGCTCATAATATATCCATGGTGCCCAAATGAGGCTTATGCAACCGTTATTGCAATATCATAAATGCTCTAACGAGCCATATCACAAAAAATGCAATACTGCTACACAAGACCCTATAAATATGTTAAACTTTCCCAATGTTATTGATAGACTAGCCATACATGGGCATAGTTCATTTATTACTATTTCATCATGCAAATTATTACATTTTACTTTACAACATTAGTTTAAACAACTACACATTTTACTCTTTGATTTTCATCATGTCTAATTGTTCTTAGTTACATCAAGGTATTGCATGTTACTCAATTAGACATAACTTCATCATATGTTATGTCATCACATGTCTCATGTCATATTCTCAACTCATTCACACAATTGTTCACATAGTACACTTACCACTTCTCATGTCAGATCACACCATGCTTTACTACACCATATTGTTATATAAACTTATTAATCACATTGAATCATATCACAAATTCATTTTTGTAATTTATGTCTATTTAAGTCACATTTAGCATATAGATTCTCTTCTTATGCATTCATGTTTAAACTAATAAATAATTTCAAATATATGCCAAAATCTCATGCATTTTATGCCTCAAATATTATGTGAAGTCGTCATAGAAATCAGGTTGAAAATGGGTTCCAAATTGGTTAAGTTTTGTAAAAGACACACAAAATACATTATGTTGACAAAAAAGGGGGTCTTGCCTAGCTCTTTGATTTATTTAGAGACAAAACTTTTGGTTTTGAGAGGTCACAGGCATGACCTATAAATGGTCACAACTATGAGGCGTACTCATTTATAGAAAACATCATGAATTTTGAGAAAATTTACTATCAAACTTGCACAAATTAACTCTAATTCTTATCAAATCACTTTCTAATGAATTCTAACTCATAATAAATGAATTCTAACACAATTGTACACATATTACACAAATAATTTCACACTAATTATGTATAAATTCATCGATTAAAGCAAAATTGCAATAGAAACCCTAAGTACTAAAAGGTTTATAGAAATTCATAGGAGAAAACTCAAATTTGCTTATCCACATACTTTTTTATGAAATGTAAAATACTCGGGATGCAATCACTCCTTGATTATAGCCATTCCTTTGGCTTTTTGCTTTTTAGCCTGAACCTCTCCTACTCCTCCTTCATCACAACACAAGTACCACTAAAAAAGTAGACAACACATTTAAAAATAATAAAAACATTAGTACATTTTTTTTATTTATGTTAACTTTATTTAATAAATAGGCTATTTATACCCTTAGGAACTAATGGCTAGGATTATTCCACTTATATCAAATCCAATGATCCATATTGGCTTATAACCAGTTTTCTCTTATAGTCATTATAAAAATGATTTGCATACAATTAGACCCTCAAAAAGTTAAAAATTTCAAATTTTGGTTATTTTTCCAAAAACTTTATTTATTTTAAAATCTCAAAAATATTTTTATTTTTCTCATGCATGCACATACAAAAATTATTTTATTATATCTTTTATACTATATTTATGAGCTGTTACACCTATGGTAAAGCATGTTAGAGTCAAGGATAAGATATTTTTGGCATGCCAAGAAGGGTTTTACAGTACTGCTTACACATGTTATGCTATGATTGGACTTGAGTAGGCTTGAGGCCACATGTTATACTATGATTGGCCTGAGGGTAAATATTAATGTTTATGATTTCTCATTTTTCCTTCTTTAGGGTTACTCTACTTATTTATACCAAAGGCTTTATAAAATTTAACCATGTTAACTTAAAGAATTTTGGCATAAGATAAATATGATAATGAAATTACAATTTATGATAGAAGTTGGGACTCACCTATACTATGAAAACAATGGATAATTTATATGTTACCATTCTAAGGATAAAAGGGTATGAATTGTGACATACTAAAAATTTTCCACCTACAGAAAACATGTTTAATAACTATATTTTCAATTCTATCAATCTTGGACCTTTTTTGTCCTTCAGATATCACAATCGCATAGGCCTCAAGCCTATAATATTTTAGTCACAACAAAATTTAAATATCACACAATTTAATAATTCATATTATACCAGCCTGTACATTCATAATATCATTTACTTAGGTTTGTAACCTTCAATAGCTTATAAGCATGCTAGACACATAACCTATAACTATTACATAAGTGCTACTAACTACACCAAAATCCACAAATCTTGAAACCTTTATTGTCTCTATCGCTACACTATAGGTATTATGAGGCTTAATAGCTACCCCTGCTTACCTGTGCACCAAAACACTGGTACATTGAGTATAAAACTCAGTGGTGAATTTAATCCAATAAAAATATGTCTTACATATATAACATAAATAATTTAATATATCTTCACCTTACATAATTCATGAATATTAAGGTTAATCATAAATACAATTCATTTACAATTAATTATATTACTCTAGTTCCTTTAGCAATGGAATTATATCTTTCCTCAGCTAAATGGTTTTATTTAGACCATTGTGTTAATTTTAATTAGTTAATTTCAATCAATTATTAGTACTTACATTATAAGCTCATACATATTATAACCTAATGAGTTTGCAACAGTTGCTTGGAATTAAATATAATTCTTATTCTTCAGTCAAATGATTTTATTTAGGTCACTGTGCTAATCTCATTAATTAATTCATGTAGTTATTTCAGGTGATTAACTATCCTCAAGGATAATATTTAAATTATTAAATAGTCCTGACTAGATTGACTACACCTGAAAACACTAGACTAATGAGGGAAATAAAATTGTGCAATAGCCCACATTTTTTTACCCCCACCGCTGCACCGGCCTAATAAACCACAGTGATCAGTTTGTAGACCTCCCAAGTCAAATACCCTATTCAGTTACTCAATCTGGTCTGCCTAGTAGACTAGTGCAGTGGCCCTTTAGGGACTTATGCCGTTGCACTGGCATAATCAGATAATGGTATCAAGTGTGCAAATAAAATAATGGTCTACCTAGTAGACTAGTGTAGTGGCTACTCTAAAGACCTCCATTGCTACATTGGTATAATTCAATATATAATCAATGTGCTAGCAGCAAGGAGTGTCTGCCCCATAAACTAGTGTAATGGCTCAACAATGAACCTCGACCGCTGCATCGGCCTAGTCTAATAATCAGATAGTCTAGTAGCTGCTAATCCGTAAGTTAAACGGTTAACCCATCTAGTGGGTGTCTAACTAATGGTATATTTAATGTCAATTTAAGTTCATTTCTTTACTTTTCATTATCTCATAATATTCTTAGTTCAAAAATAGATAGATAAAAATTATATTCTCATAGACAATTTTTATCCTAGACAGTTATGGGCTATCCGTCTCAATTTCTCTTTCACTTTATTACCAATCATCATTGAATAATATTTAGAAATGTTTAATGGTCAGATATAAAGTTATTTTAATAGTTGAAAATTTGACCTGGATAGCCTATTGGATAATTTTAAATCTATTTTCTAAGCTCAATTTAAATTTAGCTTTGAAATATATTTAAGTGCACTTTATTTCACTATTATAAGTCCACTTCTATATAATTTATGAGAAGTATTTAAGTCCAGTCCAAGGTAGTCCTTTTCAGAGGATAATTACAAGTCAGCTTACGAGTTCCTGTTATGGTCATAGGCTCGTAGCCAATATTCTTGCTAGTTTAATCACGAAAATTTAGCAACTTTAGTTTACCTCTTACCCAATTTAACATGGGTTTTCTTACCATGATTTAACCATTTTCATGCCATATATCTCATACATGTATGCCTATTTTATCATAAGGACATGTGTACCATTTCATGCTTAACATTTTATGCTATTTTAGTGTCACACCTAAGTCACTTAATCACTTTAATGAGACATAGTTATTATCATTTTAATTACTTTATTCTCATCTCTTAAAATTTATGTATAGTATACATTACATTCTTCATATATTTTTCCTAAGGCATGTGTAATGTGTTTCCTTTATACTTATTTAAAGCCGTCACCCTTTCTTTTTTCCTTTTCATGCATTTTCCATTCCCTAGCATGCCATTTCATCACTAAGTGGAGATTGCCTAATTCATGTTACAAAATTATTATCTTTCTCAATTACATCATCTTCACACTTAATATTGATTCATGTTATATAGATATGTATACATACCTATGTACCCTTCCTTTATTTAGCTATTGACATTTAATAACTAAAGAAACACCTTTTCAATAAAGTTTTTTCTATTCATGCCATATTTTATGCTCTCCAGTAAATGGTTTTATGGAATTAAAAGTACACTATTAGAACCCTTCTATATATTTTATTTCTATGTATTAGTGTTGACTTACATCAAGTACATTATACTTGGATTCCTAGATAAACTCTCTTAGCCCTTAAATGGTCTATTCCCCTATTCAAATTAGTTTACTAACCATCACTTAATATTTAAACCTATGAATTACATACTTCTCGATATCCTTAGGAACTATTATTTTTTTTCTTCCATAGTTTTGATAATTGAACAAGCTAATTCCTCTCTTATACATAAGACTTCACGTGACACACTCATACACACACCACACACTCATCCTCATAAGCCCCTTCCCCACAATTCATATTTCTATCAACTCCAACCATTTCTTATCATATGTAAATGACACACCCCGAATTGGCATTTACGTTGGCACCCACTACACCACTATTGGAACTCCTTATTTCTCTTAGGTAAAACTAGATGTATAAGACATATACATATGGCTAGCAACTAGACACGCATACTTGCCATTTATCACATTTATGCACATGCTAGTCTACCCTCAAATTTATGCATCACACATGCCTTTGGTCAGGTAAAAAAAAACCTAAGGTGTGGCAACCCCAAATTCAACATTCACACATATACTCAACAACCATTAACTTATAATTGAACTCAGTCATCCTCACTAAGAATTTCACTTATCCATTCATAAAGTTATAAGGGAATAAAACATTAGAGAGGCAGCTCTTAATTACCTCTAATTTAACTAAAGATAACATAATCACCAACCATAGAATTTTAGAGAAATAAGAAAAGGCATGTAGTTAATAAATTAAATTCTTAAGCCTCTTTGGAATCTAGCAGCCTCCACCCTTAATAAGCCTTCCTTAAAATCCTTTCCTCTGCTATCCCTTGCATTTAAAACCTTAAAGACTACCAACCCATAAACAATTACCTCTTGAAAACCTTAAACACAAAGGCATTCTTAGAGTAGGAGAATTTCAAGAAATCAAACTAACAATAAAAGAAATTAACTCACTCCAACACTTAAGTAACATGCTACCCATACTCTCTTTTATTCATTCTTAATTTCTCCTTGAGTTTTCTTCTTACTAGTGATGTCCATCTTCTCAAATCTTCCATGGTTGTTGGTTTCAAGCGCTGTTGGTGGCCTTAAAGAGAGGAAATAAGGCTTAATAGCCTAAAGTAAAAATAGAGAAATGCTGTCCCACGTGAATAACATTTCATGAGGAAATTTGAGAGAAAAAAATAAAATAAACAAAAGGAAAAGTTGTGGGCAGGTGTCCACCAAGATAGCCACCTTTTTTCCTCCTATCAAGTGAGTGTCAAGATGCCTCGGGTTATGACATGTGGCCCCCAAGCGTCTCAAAACTTGATTTCTCGATAATAGGGGCTGCCAACTTTAGGGAATTTTTAAAAATCACATGGTCATAAAAAATTGCACTATTTGTTCCTAAAATCTTCATTGAGTCCCAATTAGATGGTTGTAAAATTTTACAGCAAAATTCCATTGAGAAGTAGCCAAATTAAATTATTAGCAATTTGTAGCAATTCGGTCAGTGGTAGAATTTTGAGAATTTTTATATAGCCACTTAGACCTTCAGAAATTATTGTGTTTGTTCCTAAAATCCTTAAATACCTTTAATTAGTGGCACAATGAATTTTGTGGCCAATTCTTTTAGGAACTAGGGTAGCGCGATTTCGAGGAAAATCGTAGTTTTATTGAAATTCGAAAAAATACCAAATGACCTAAAAAAATTAAAATTCCTTCTCCATTGGCCTTACTACAATTTTTAACCTTTGATGTATGACATTTTCATGTCCATTTGAGCTTATCTCGGGTCATTCTCGGCCTGACTAAATCTAAGCCTATGGTCTACTAGCTTACGGCCTAAAATAATTTATTATTTCTGTAAAATTTTTACTTGGAGTCAGTTTCACCCTTTTTGAGCCTCGTAAAATTTAATGGATAGTATACCCTACCTCGAACCTTATGTAGTTAGCCCAACACTTCGAGCTCACTTCCTAGGTCTCGAGGTACTATCCCCAAAGCCTCGGTGTACGAGCATTAATAAATGACAAGGCAAGGCATTCTTTATTATTGATAAGCAAATTATGAATGCAACTAGCAAGTAAAATATGGATATGTATTGTATATGATTAATAAATAAAATGAGATTATGTAAATGTAAATATAATATTAATAAGTAAGATGTGTAAATGGCTAATTTATATTTGCATGTGTAAAAGGGAAACATCAATCATGTGTGAGACTGACAAATAAGGTATGGTATCAATTATGTTTGGAGGGGTTTACATGTATATAACTAAAAAAATAAGACATGAGTATACTTATTAAGATAAGTTTAGGGTTATGTCTATATAAAGTGCAAGATATATTAAAATTGGTATACATATGTTACAAAGATGTTTGTTTAAGATATATGTGCTTGGTTTGAAAGAGCAATACTTATATATATATATACATGATTAAATTATCTTCTATTTAAGTGTTTATGTTGAACATTTCTCAATCTTAGTTATGATAATCTATTAATATAGAAATGTTGGAATTTCAAAAGTTGAAATGCTAATAGAGTCAGTTATATTCCACATAGGCTATGAGGAGATACTGAAAAGGGCATCAAAGTGAGATAGTTTAGGTCAAAATCTAAGCATGCATCAATATTAAGACAAAATAATTATTGTAACATGAGATGTCAAGTAACTATATATATATAAGTGTGTGTGCATGTATGTATTTGGTTGTTCATGTAAATCTGTATATGGCATATACCTAGATGAAGTAAGTCAAATATGTATATGTGTTTATAGTGTAGAAGTTGGTAAGGTATGTTGATAGAATCCAACTAGTATGAATATATAGTTCATATTGAGTGATGAGATTTTGTGTGATTAGTTAAGTTATATGCCTACAACAATAAGTAGATGCTAGAATAGTTTTTGCAGGATGATTATTTAAACCTAGTAAACTACTCCACCAAGTTTAAGTGATTTAGTTATGTCCTTTAATAATTGTAAGGTTTATAGACTTTGTGTTTTGTTATGTGATTCGATATGGTAACAAAAATGATAAGGTTATATGCTAGAAGTGAAGCAAGACATGTTAGAGTAATGATAAAATGAATGTTTGAATTTTTATAAGTGTTTTTTGTATAGGAAAATTTTTGTTAGTGCCACTGGTTAGTCATTATGCTAGCATATTTTTGGCATGTCTTATTAGTAGAGTCAAAGTTGATAGTCTTAAAGTTGGATAGCATAGTGGATGATATGAAACATATGTGTATATGAGTTTCGATTATGAATCTTTTATAGGTGTTTAGTACATTAGCATATTGGAGGTGGGAAGTCTTTTTATTTTCTTCTAGAAACCAAAATTTTATGTGCCTTATATATATAATTCATGTTGTAATTGGGACATCCTAATTGCCTTTACACATGGGATGTTGCAAGTAGGGTAAGATAAGTGCTTTATTGTTGATTATCAACTTCTAGGTTAAGATGTTATATAAATGGTGATAACATTATGTAATATCTCTTAGTCTCCTTAATGGAATAATTTGATTTGCGACTTAGCAATCTTTTTGCTCCACTCAAATATTATGCCTATGTTAAGCTATAAATTAACTCTTTAGTCTTTAATTGAATCTAATTGTAAAAATAATAAAAAATGTTTCTCATCAAAATCAAGAAAGATGGAAAAAATCACATAAAGTGTATTCAATATCCACAAAGGGAAAAATATAGCATTAATAATTTCCACAAATGGAAAACTTTCTTAACAAATGAAGAATCAAAGCAAACTATGAAAAACAAAAAAAGAACAAACCAAAAATTAAAAAAATAGGTTTATATAAGATATGTATTTATTAAATAGAATTAAAATAAGATATGGATCATTGCCAGTTGATAAGGTGATTAATGATGGCCAAAAATAATAAGATAAAAAAACATTGAAAAAAGTAAGAAAATGGCTAGGGCTTTGAGAAAAGCGAAGTCACAATATCTTTTCCATAATGTTTATTATACTAAATATTTTAACTTTAATGTAATAGTAAAATTTTAATTAATATGATTTTATTAAATTTTTATTTCTCAAATAACAATTATTTTGTTGAGATAGTAACAAAATAAATAAAAGACATTTGGCAGTGAGTAGTGCAAATATATCTTACTCTAAATAAAAAAACATGAGGTGAATAAAGAAGTGAGTTGGATAGCTAATTGGGCTCAGTAGCAATCTATTAGTACTCGGGGTTTCCAAAAATCTCCTTCTATGATTTAGATTGTGTTGCAAGTGGATATTATCATGGTGTTTACTTGGCCTAAGCTTTGTGAAATGTAGCTTTGTTTATTCATTTCTAGGTTGAACAACAATAATAATTTTGAAAGAAAGTTTTGGATGTAAATTTAAAATTTATCTATCAATTCATATCTTCATCATTTTTCTCTTTCCAATAGAATTTCTTCTCACATATTTTGTTGCTTTTAGTGTAAGTTCTAAAAGAAAGCCTTAAAGAATCGTTGTTTTGCAAGTTTTGGAGGCTTTGAAGGTATCCAAAAAATTTTGTTAATCCTATCCAAATTATTTATATTAGGGTAATTAGTATTTAGTATCTTAAAAAAATTATTTTACAAACCTTAAAAGCGTAAAATTATCTATTGTTCTAACACCTATTATTAAAATTTTTTAGTTATAAAAACATGTGAAATACTAGAGTTGTTTTGTACAAGATGCTTTAACAATAGAGTTAATTTCAATATAATAATGTGTCAAAAGTCAAATTCCATTGCCTTTTTTTTGAATAAAAAAATAAAAGCATTATAATTTTTTTTTAATTATTCTAAAAAAATTATATTTAATCAAATTCAAAATGCAGTGTTGTAAGGTTATTTCTGCATTGTTTGTAAACTTTTTAATCTAAGATGCCATATAGCTTTTTGTTTTTCTTTCTTACTTCCTTTTGCAAAATAGATTCAACTTAGCTTAATTCATGGAAAATAAGAATCAAATCTTTGTTCAACAATTAAGAAAAATACTAGATGTAACACCCCTACTAGGATCTAACTGGAATGCTTAGGGGAGGGTTATGAACTATTATGCCTAGCTTTGATTCTATATGACATTTAAAGGGAAATCTATAAAACTTCCTTTATTGTCTATGACACGGTTTCCACCTATTAAAAAAAGGTTATAGGGATAAGTAATAAAAATAGCTAAATGTGCAACATCTCAAACTAAGGCTCACACTCATGTATAAACTTAAAGACAAACCTAAACTATCTACCTTAATGGAAGAGGTTAATTAGAGTTTTCCAATCATGCAAAAAAAAAATCTCATAACCTGCTAGATTACAGTTGACTCAATCCTAGTCACATTGACACATGCATATAGATATCAATATCACTCATAGTTCATTACATTATAGTTAAGAGGACATCAAAATTTATCATATATATGACTAGAATATAACTAAATATATACAAAGATAAAGTACAATTGTATACATCTTTCCCTATCACTATCTGTACATGCCATTTACACATTGAAAATGAAAACAAAAAGACATATGTAAAAGAAAGGGGTTCTTGTTGCTTAAGATTTGATGTTCATTTTTTTACTATAGATGAACAGTATGTCCACTTTACTTGACATCTTTAGGCTTTTGTAACCTATGTAAGGTAAAACCACCACTCTGAGCAAGTATACACAGTGGTACTCCAGTATGTCCATATCACATAGCATGATAAATAGAGATAAAAAGTTAAGATAATATGTATAAAATTTGCATGGGGTCCTATACAGGCTATAATAATGCATATGAATTCGATGATACTATGGCATACCATTCTTATCTTGTGATATGTGTAAAGTGACTTTGAGTGTGTGTGGGCTAGCTGATCGCAGCCAAGACTAATCACATAACATAGATATGTTAAAGGAGCACTTACTTGTAAATTACAGGTATTAGCTTGATATGCTTTGGTAGGAAGTGCACTTGTAATGCCCGAAAAATCTTAGTTTTTATGAATAGTACTTTCCTAAGATGAATAGTGCTCTTGAGACTCAAGGTGTACTAAAGTTACTAGATGAAAAGTATTAGTCAAAAAATAATTTTGGGTGAAGTTTGGAATCAATCAGAGTTCACTTGATTGGTTAAAAATGCTAAGAATGTTTTTACAATAGTGTCTTGAGAATAGTGACTAAGTTAAAGCTGAATCGAAAATAATTGTCAAGGTTGCTTAAAAAATTATGAAACTTGTACAACTTGATACTAAAAAATTTGAATGAGTCTAATGGCATTGGAATCAAAATTTTTGGAGGTTGAAAAGTATTTTTACTAAAATCAGGTTGCAAGAAATTAGGGTTTTTTCATCAAGTTTTGTCACGATTTTTGAGCTATTATTTTTAGAGACTTTTGGCATTAATTTATTTAATTTTTTAAAGAAAAAAATTAGAGAAAAAAAGGGTTGGTTTGATTTTTAAAATAATAATAGAAATGGAGAAAGAATTATTTAATTCTAAAAACTTATACACTTATATAAATCAAACTTCCTTATGTGATCAACTAATGAATAGTGAAAACACTCCCTCTCTCTTCGTCAAGTTCCAGTCGATGCCATCCCCTATTTCTTGATTTTCATTTCTCCCTTATTAAGCCAAATTAAGCCATTAAATTTGAATGTTAGCCCCTCCATAATCTCAAGAGATAGTAGGAAGCGGAATATCATGAAATGGTCATGTAGAAGGCTCGATTTAACAACTCAATAAACAATACACATTTTTCATTCGAGTAAGTTTTTTTGAACTCTAACATTTTTCTCTTATTCCTCAAGTGCCCAAGAGTACTTTTAAGTGATTAGTTTTAATTCATATCGATTATGTGATTTTATATAGATTTTAATGAATCGAATTTGTATTTTATAGATGAGCAGGGCAACAAAGAGAGCAATAATGGGAAGAAAAAGGCATGATAAGACCTTATGTTTGCATTTTGACCCAAAAAGTATGTGTAATCACGATAATATGTGTAATAAAAGCAATGCCCTAAGTGTATGTGTGTATGTATATGATAGAATGTTAGGAGAAATATTAATTTAATTAAGTGAATTAAGGATAATGATATCATTTTACATGCCTTTAGATATGTGTACAAGAATGAAAATATGAGTGTGGAATCCACTTACCTTATAGCTGAAATTGGTATTGAGATGCTTATGGACTTTCATGTGAATTATATGATGTATTTGAAAATGAATGTGTAATTATTGTATATGATATGAATTATGTTAATGGCATGAAATTTAAAAGCACATTGAAAGTGTGGAGATGGAATGTAGGGTGTAAAAACCATTATGTTACCAAAATATGCATGTGGGCTTGCTATGTGCATAATTACATAATATGAAGTAATTATGTGTTAAATGCATGTATTGATATTGTGAAGTTATGGCATGTGGGTGGTATGTGAGCAATGTATGCTATGGATCTATTTTATTAGTAAGTTAAAAGGTTTAAGGCATAAAAGCATATCTTGTATGTGTCTAAAATGCCTAAAAGTGTGAAGTTGCATAATGCCAAGTGAAGTGTGCATCATGGCTAAAAATGGCTAACTAATGGTGCATAGAATTTTAGTTGCATGAATATGTAAATTCTTTAATGATTTGACCTATGAATGTGTATATGCTCATTTATGGGCTAAGTTGGTCGAATGATATATGGCCTATGATGAGTTATTTAGTCATGAAAAATGACTTATAATCATGCAAATGAGAAAGTTAAAATTGAAGGAAGCATTATGTGTGCATTTTTAGTAAAATGGACATATTATGTGTCTAAATGCTTTATGATGATTATATGTGCATATATAAGCATGCATCTTGAATGTGTTATTTATTTATGCCATGCATTATATTGGTAAAATGATTTTTAGAATCATAAAAAGGACTCAAATGGTAGATATGAACTATATAAGCAAAATAAACTAAAGTACGAAGAAAAGTTCAATAAATCTAATTAATAGCCTATTCGAGTGAAACAACCTAGTCAGATAGGTTAACTGCTCACTTAGGCTATTAACAGCTGCTAGGGTACCTACAAATACTATGTTTGAGCCATCAAGCAATTATGTGGGTGTAGCTACCGAAGGGTTTAATAGGACCACTGCAAGTATTCTAATATAGGTATAATCACCGGAGGGTCCAACAGAACTGCTGCACATATTCTTATATAGGTGTAGCCATCAGAGGGTCTAATAAAACCACTGCACATATTTCTATATGAATTTAGCTACTGGATGGTTCAATAGGGTCACTACATAGCTTTTTGTCCATTGACTTATACTGACCTATAGGTCTATGTTATGCTCAGTCTTCGGTCTTATGTTAGTAGATAACCTTCAAGTTATATAGAGTTCATACTGGCTGTCCACCCTTGTTATCCATAAGATTTTGTTTTCTTTGATATGGATGAATTAATTACTAAAAAAGAAATATTCTTAATGAGAAAACCTTAAAAAGTACAATTCTTAAAAGTTATGTATTATATCATGAAATGTTCATGTTTATGTTTGTTTACATAACCTAGCACTTATGTTATAAATGTACAGGCTCATTGTTATGTTAATGTGATTTTTATTATGATGAAATGCTTATGAGTAAATATCTAATTATGCTTGAATGAAATTGATATGGCATGTTATAGTAATTATACTACTAAGCTCTTACTTAGTGTATTGTGTTTTCTTCACGATACATATGTTTAAGAAGAAAAGGTTAAACCTAAGTCTTGATGCGACAAGATCTATAAGCGAA
>CANXYI010479418.1:0-15825 GCA_948208565.1 Hura crepitans
TGGCCCCCAATGACTTGACCCTTCTCCTAGAGTAGGAGTAGGGAGGATTCCCTTATCAAACCGAATACAGTCAAGACTAAAATGGAGGGTTTCTTTACCTCTAGGAACACTGGTGACATTACTGCTACTCGGGGCAGAGACTGGAGGAGGATCGGCGGTGGTGGATTGGGATGGCTGCCTTGAATTAACTAGGCAAGGTAAGCCACTGAACATTGGCTTTCCAGCCTTAATTCTTCATAAAAGACCTGGGTCTTTTTGTGCTCCTCCCTCAAAGATTGCTGCTCCTGCATCAGGTTCTCCATGCGAACACTATGCTAGTGCAAGAAATTGCCCTATTCTTCGACCTTGGAGCAGAGGGAACGCATCTGTTCCTCTAGATCGGACATGGGAGCAGAAGAATCTTCAGTGGGTTTTCTATTTTTGACCATGGAAAATTTGTGGGCAGGAGAGAGAAAAAGAACCTAGCCGAGAATCGGTAAGCTCTGATACCAATTGTTAGGATTAAATCCTAACTATTGCAGAAATTAATTGGGACTGAAATAAAATTCAACCGGAGTAGTAGAAGAAACAGAGGATTAGACAGAGTAGAGCAGAAGGAAGAAGAAGAGAGAATAAGACAAAAGAGAGATATGGAGAGAGAAGAAAGAAAAATAATTCATTCCATTCTTGTGGTCCCAAAGGGGACGTTACATCATATATAAGAGAAAAGAAGCTGAGCTGTGCAATCATTAGATTTGCATGTGCTACAGCTGTACAAAAAAGGAATATAACTAACTAACTAAATCACAGCAGACAACTAACACATTCTGCTGTAATTTTACTTATTTACCCTTCTCTCATGCTTAACACACTTGTCAATAACTCACATTCTATCCTGCCCTTATCAGCAAATTGCTTCATCTTGTTTTTAGAGTGAGCTAATTACTCCTTCAAATAACTATTCATGGCCTCTCTGTGCTGAAGGTAGCTTTCGATAGTTGCCACTGTAGTAGCTTCTTGAGGAAAGGCAAGAAAGGTAAGAGAATATCCATAGGTTGCCTAGAAGCCGCTCATCCTTATTGCACTGTGGAAACTAGTGTTATCAAATATTCAACCAAACTCGACCAATGTGCCCCTAGTTGCTGGAAAGTCCTACACCGCAAATATGTTTCCAAGCACCTATTTAAGCATTCGGTAGGGTGATAGGCAGTTTGTACCTAGCAGCTTCAT
Organism: Hura crepitans; assembly: GCA_948208565.1. NCBI lineage: Eukaryota > Viridiplantae > Streptophyta > Magnoliopsida > Malpighiales > Euphorbiaceae > Hura > Hura crepitans. Next base: position 1,210 of record CANXYI010479418.1, read on the forward strand.
TAATTCTTTTTAGAAATTCCCAATGAAAATTGTCCCTATCAAAGGTAATGGATTGAGGCATACCATTGAGCTTGAAGACATTATCCATGAAAACTTGGGCGATCTTGGCAACATTGAAAAGGTGAGTTACGAGAACAAAATGACCCATCTCAGTAAATATTTCAACCACTACTAAGATAGTGACAAAACCAGCAAGCTTAGGTAACTGCTAAACGAGATCCGTTGAGATATCTTGCCATGCTTGACTAGGAATAGGCAAGGGTTGTAAAAGGCCTGGAGTTGCTACGATTTCCCTTTTACATTTGTCTTCAAGTATCGCACATCCAATCAACTACTGCCCTTTGCATTTCAAGCCAATAAAAGGGTTGATGTAACCTTGTTAAGGTTCCCCAAATTCCAATGTGGCTCTCCATACAAGAGTCATGACATAGTGAGAGCAATTGCTGTCGAAAAGTCATAGCAAACCCAACATAAACAACCCTTTTATACCATAGGATACCTCCCAGCTAGTGGTTAGAATAAGCAGCAGCGGTGGCTGCAATAGAGGTTATTAGTGCCTCGACAGATGAGTCACTGGAATAAGAGCTAAGAACTTCTTGAACCCAATTTGGCACGTATAGAGATGGCCATAGAGGATAGAACTAGATGAGAATCAAATTTTCGAGACAATGCATCTGCTACCCAATTTTCAGCCCCTTTTCTATACTGAATTAAATAATCTAAGCCATGAAGCTTACTGATTCCTTTTTTTATGAATAAAACTGTGGAGTCATTGTTCAAGGAGATGTTTTATACTCTCATGATAAGTCTGGATCACAAAGTGCGAGTGCTGCACATAATGCTGCCATTTAGAAACAACGAGGACAATGGCCATCAATTCTTGCTCATAGACAAAAGCTTACTGGTTGTCAGGGCTGAGTGGCTTTGAAACGTAAGCAAAAGGCCTGTTTTCTTTAAGTAACACTGCTCCTAATCCAGTATTTCTAGCATCAGTTTCAATGATGAAGGGTTTTTAGAAATTAGGCAATGAGAGAATAAGAGCTTGAGCCATGAGGTGGTTAAGGGTATCAAATGCAGTCTAAGCTTCATGTCCCCAAAGAAATTTATCCTTGTTTAATAATTCAATAAGCCTTGAAAATAGTACCATAATCTGTAATAGATCTACGATAGTATCCAGTGAGGCCTAGAAATCCCTTCAACCCTTTAAGATTCTTAGGAACAAGCCAGGAACCCATTGCTTCAATCTTTGTAGGGTCTGTTGCAACACCCTAGGCAAAAATCACATGACCCAAATAAGTGATGCTATCCTTACCAAACTCAAGTTTAGCCTCCTTAGCAAACAGCTAATGGGTTGTTACCACCTCAAAAAAAGTCCTTTAGTGCTCCAAATGCTACTCCAATGATGAACTATACACCAAGATGTCATAAAAAAAAAAAAAAAAAAAGCACAAACTTTCTTAGGTAGGGTTGGAAGATAGCATTAATAAGAGATTGGAAAGTGAAAGGGCATTAGTAAGCCCAAAAGGCATGACCCGAAACTCATGATGGCTGAAGTGGGTTCTGAAAGCTTAGCTAGTGTTAACAAGACCTCAAGAAGATGATTGCCCCTTGTAATTCATCCAACAAATCTTCAATGATAGAAACTAGGAATTTATCTCCAATTATCTTGTTAAGTTCTCTGTAATCTATATAGAATCTCCAACTTCCATCTTTTTTCTTAACCAATAAAACAAGAGATAGGGGCTTGTACTTGTTGAACAATCTAGTTGGATAAAAATTCTTGAATTAATTTTTCAATTTGATTTTTCTGTTGGTGGGGGGTATCAACAGGGTCAAACAATGATTGGCTCTATGTTTGATTTAATAGGAATTGCATGGTCATCGATTCTAAATGGGGGCAGGGTTGTTAGGTATGTAAAGAGGTGGCTATAAATTGTTGTAATAAGGATTAAATTGGGGGAAAATGTCAGTTGCTAGTCTGTATGGTTGTGCTGCTGATTTGGGGTGATAATGTGATAAGAAAGAAACGAGAAGTAATGTCTTTCCAGCCTATTTAAGGACTTAATGCTCATCATTTTAAGGCTGATTTGCACCTTCAACCCGCACTTGGAGGTTCTATATTGATAACAGAGAATTGAATAAAATGACCATCAAGGATAAGTTTCCCATTCCAATCATTGAAGACCTTTTAGACGAGCATCAAGGGGCTGTAATCTTTTCCAAAATAGACCTCAGGTCTGGATATCACCAGATCAGAATGAAAGCTGCTGACGTCCATAAAACAGCCTTTAGAACCCATGAAGGGCATTATGAATTTCTGGTTACGCCCTTTGGACTCACTAACACTCCAACAACTTTGCAAGCCCTCATGAATTCAGGTTTTAAACCATTTCTCAAAAAGTTCATTTTGGTTTTTTTTTTATGATTTCCTCATCTATAGTTCTTCACTACAAGAGCATCTCATCCACTTAGACACTGTGTTCCAACTCCTTAGTCAGCATCAACTATTAGCAAGACAAGCGTGAGTTTGGAAAAAATGAGGTTCAGTATTTAGGTCATGTAATCTCACCCAAGGGAGTTTCCATTGACCCTAACAAGATTAAGGCAATGTCTAAATGGCCAGTTCCCAAACCCCTTAAAGGTCTAAGGAGTTTCTTCGAATTAACAGGGTATTATCGGCGATTCATCAAGGGGAATGGAGTTATTTCCAAACCACTCACTGATCTCCTAAAAAAGACCAATTCCACAGAAATCCTGAGGCCCAAATAGCATTTGACACCCTAAAGGGGCTCATGACCACAGCCCCTGTTCTTACTCTCCCTAACTTTAACAAAACTTTCCTAATTGAAACCGATGCTAGTAGTTCTGGGTTAGGGGCAGTGTTGATGCAAGATGGGAAGCCTCTCTCCTTTTTGTCCAAGCCACTAAAGCTTTAGCCTATGAGAGAGAGCTCATGGCAATTGTTTTTGCTGTTTCAAAATGGAGGCATTATTTTGAACAGATTCCTGTTGTCATCAAAACTGATCAAGAGAGCATCAAACATCTCTTGGGACAACGGTTGCATGCTCAGTCGCAACAGAAAGGAATCTCCAAGCTATTGGGGCTGGATTATGTTATTCAGTATAAGAAAGGGGCAGATGGCAAAGTAGCAGATGCCTTATCTAGGAAATTTGAGGATGCTAATTCCCTAATGGCTATAGCCTATTTCTATTTTTGTTCCTACACGGATAAAGGAAGTACTCCAATCTTACCAGGGTGACTCTGCTGTCCAACAACTAATTGCTGCCATTGCGGTGGAACCTATGGGCTATCCCAATCACACTAGTCGGAGGGCTTTTTAAGATACAAGAACAGGATCTATGTTGGTGTTGCCACCACTCAAAGGTAGAAATTGATTGGAGTCTACCATGATTCACCAATAGGGGGCCATTTCGGCATTCGAGGAACTTTAATTAGACTCCAGCAGATTTTTTTATTGGCCTAGCATGCAAAAAAGTGTCCACTTGGGTACTGCAGTGTGATACCTAAAAAGGTGTTAAGGGTACACCCGAGCTACTACAACCCTTCCCGTTCCCGCACAAGCTTGGCAAGAAATTTCGTTGGATTTCATTGAAAGGCTGCTGAAATCACCAAGATGGCTCATTTTTTACCCCTTTCACGTCCATTCAATGTTGCTGCCGTTGCCCAAGCATTTTTGGATGTTGTTTTCAAACTTCATGGCATGCCCAATTCCATTCTATCCAACAGGGATAAACTCTTCACCAGACAGTTTTGGCAAGAACTCATGAAGCTAATAGGCACGAAATTACTCTACAATTTTGCATATCACCCACAAACCGATGGGCAATTTGAACGATTGAACAGGTGTTTAGAAACATATCTCAGGTGCATGTGCTTTCATAAGCCAAAACAGTGGGTTAAGTGGCTGAGTTTAGCAGAATTTTGGTACAACACAAGCCACCACAGTGTTATCAACATGAGCCCTTTCCAAGCAAACTATGGGTTTCCCCCACCATTACCCACCATCCCTACTGGCTTAACGAATGTTGCAGCAATAGAGGATGTCTTACAACCAAGGGAATCTATGACAAACTACTTGAAATAGTACCTAGCCCTATCTAAGAACAAAATGAAGCAGTACGCAGACAGGTGTAGATCACAGAGGGAATTTGCCATTGGAGACTGGGTTTATTTGAAGTTACAGCCCTACAAGCAGTCTTCTTTAGCAGTCAGGAAACCAACAAAAGCTTTGTGCTAGATACTATGGGCCCTATCAAGTCTTAGAAAGGATAGGGAAGGTCGCTTAGAAGTTTCAATTGCCACCTTGTTGCAGAATCCATCCAGTTTTCCACGTATCAATAATGAAAATAAAGATTGGTGAGAATGTTACACCAGTGACTGTTTTGCCACCCTCAACAGATGGGGAATTTATGTTGCAACCTGAGAAGGTCCTTAACAATAGAATTATTCTTAAAGGAGAAACCCACATTCAACAATTACTCACTAAATGGCAGCATTTGCCTACCATTGAAGCTTCTTGGGAGGATGTTCCTTTCATTCAACATCAATTTCCTGATTTTTATAATTCAGGGGGACAAGAATTCACTCAAGAGAGGGGTATTGTTGCATATTGCAGAAAAAGGGTTAAGTAAGAAGGGGGTATTATTGTCTTTTATTTCTAAGATAGATAGTTAAAAAAATAGCTAGCTATTTATAGCTTTTGCACCTGTTGGCAGAGAAGGAATGCATGACCTATGCACATGCTTGGCATTATGGACAACTCACCTTCCAGCCTTTGTTTGTAACGTCTTGGGACCACATTAACATGAATCTAATCAATATCTCTCTCTCTCTCTCTCTCTCTCTCTCTCTCTTTCTTTCTTCTTCTCTAATTATTCTTTCTATTCCTCTGCTAAATTATGCTTCCAATCATTTCTAGCTCCTTAATTCTTTTGCCCATCACTCACTGTTAGGAACATACCTAACATTTTGCAACGGGAGCAAATGTCTCGTGATAGTCAATTCCATAAGTCTATCCCTTTGCCACTAGCCAAGCCTTATATCTTTCAACTGAACCATCAACTTTATGCTTCTCAGTAAACACCCATTTGCATCCTACAATCTTCTTTCCTAATGAAAGATCAGCAAGCTGCCATGTTCCATCTTTTTGCTAGAGCTTTAATTTCCTCAACCATCATCTCCTTCCAATTTTGGTCTCGAATAACTTCTTTCCAATCCTGAGGAATAGAAATAGAAGAAATAGACAAGACAAAAGCCTTATAAGGTTGAGATAAGGTATCATAGGAAACAAAGTTAGTTATAGGGTGCTCGGCGCAAATTCTTACTCCTTTCCGTTGTGCAATTAATTTATCTAAATCATCATTTGAGTCGAGCGTTATAGAGGTCTTACTAGAATCTTTATCAAGAAGAGAGGATGGCTCTTGATCAATGATAGACTACATGATGGCTTTATCTCTTCTTGTACACCTCTTCAAATCAGGTCTATCATGCTGTCCAACATTCTCTCCTTCATTTGTTTCCTAGAATTTTCTCTTATCTCCCCCTAGTTTGAACTCTCCCCTTGAACAAGATCTTCAAGAACAACAGAGGTAGGAATCACCTTTTCACGTTCGCTATTCTCCCCTTGAAGAGGTGTGGGATTAGGACGAAAATAGGGCTTACTTTCCCGAAAAGTGACATCTATACTTACAAAGTATTTTCTCATAAGAGGATGATAACATTTATACCCTTTCTGTGTAGGTGACTAACCAACAAACACATTTCAGGGCTTAGCAATCTAGTTTCCCAATAGTTTTGTTATGAACAAAGCACATACACCCAAAGATTGTGGGATAGTATGGAGTTTTTTCCTTTGTAATACTTCCAAAGGACTCCCAAAATCTAGTACTTTGAGAGGCATACGGTCAATGACATAAGCAACATTGAGAATAGCACCACCCCAAAAAATGTTTAGGTAAATTCATAGTAAACATAAGAAACCTTGCTACCTCCAATAAGTGTCTATTCTTTCTATCACCAACCCCATTTTGTGCACTAGTATATAGACAACTAGTTTGGTAAATTATCCAACTATTGTCTAAATAAGCTTGGAACCCCTCCCTAAATATTTTGCACCATTCACTTCTTAAGATTTTGACCCTTGCATCAAATTGAGTACATATCATCTTTTGAAAGATTGAAAACATGAGAACATGTCACTTTTTGCTTTCATCATATATACCCAAGTACGACGAGTGCCACAATCAATGAAAGTAACAAAACCAACGATTACCAAATAGTGAAAGGTTTTGATTAGGTCCCCAAACATTAGAGTGGATAATTTCAAAAGGCACAAGACTTCTATTATTACTCAAATGATAAGATGTTCTTTACCCATTTTATCCATTTACTAGTTAGATGTGGTAAATTATTCGTGCTATATTTTTGCATTTATGAGACTACTTATTTTACTTTAATTTCTGTTTGTTCCTTTATTTTTACTTCACATCATAATATTATTTTTTGGTCATTTGGACTGATTTTACTTTTCTTCTTGCCTTATCCATCTACTAGTTAGATGTGGTAATTTATTTGGGCCATATTTTGTATTTTTGTGACTGTCAATTTTTATTTATTTCTTGTCTATCTTTTATTTTTGATTCGCATCAAAAATATTATTGTCTTTTGGGCTTATTTTATTTTTCTTCTTGCATTACCCATCTACGAGTTAGATGTGGTAATTTATTTGGACAATATTTTGCATCAGTATGTTTTGCATATTCACATGCATCACAAAACAAGGAATCAAATAGAGTCTGTTGAAACAAAGAGGTATATAAATTAGCTAAAACATAAAAGGATGGATGTTCCAACCGCCTATGCCACTGAATAATTTCTTTATTGACATCTTTACTGCTAAAAAGTGCATGTTTTGATGATTTTGCTCCATGATGTATAAGCCATCTTGCTGCAGACCAATGCCAATCATCTTTCCTGATTATAGATCCGAAAAAACACAATGGTCTAGAAAGATCTCAATTTTATAATTTCAAACTCCAATAGGGCACTGATATACAATAAATTAACAGGAATTTTGGGAATATGAATTACTAAGGATAAATGAATATTAGAAGTACAATGAATGGAACCTATCTCAGAAACTATAGATAAAGAGTCATCTACTATTCGAACCGTATCTCTTTTATGTGATGGTGAATAAGAGTAGTAAAGGTTCGAAGCACTTGTCATATGTCTATTTGCTCTAGAATCTATTATCCAGAAATTTTTTAAAAAATCAGCTAGAAAAGCAAGACCTGATTGGACATAAGTGGAGGTTCCTGGAAGCGTATCAAGCTGGGATAATAGCCTTCTCAAGGTCTGGATTTCATTCGAAGACATGCTCGCACTAGTGCTGGGAATAGATTTGTTGGCCATGATTACAAACAATCAAAGATGGAACCAAAAATCCAAAAAATCACAAGAAAAAGAAACCTATAGTCAAAAATGCTTAAAAGCACCGAAAAATGCAGCAAGGGAGTTGGACTAGCGACCAGAGCAAGAATCGCCGGAAAACGGTCACTGGAATCTACCCCACGAGCTCTATGCACTAGCGAGTAGCCGACTAGCGCAGAAGATTGTGACAGTGCGTGACCTCCTTGTTCAGTGGCAATTTTCTAGGATTTGGTCGATTGGCCACCTGCAACTTCTAGTACTGGGCTATGACAACAAATGAGCACGAAAGGCGATGCACCCAGCCGATCAGAGGCAGAAATCAAGAGCTGTGAGGGAGAAAACTCACCTCAAAAATGCAGCTATTGGCTCTAATACAATGTTGACTTCTTAGGAGGAGAAATATTAATTTATTATTCCTTAATCTCATACTTTACAAAGAAAACAGGGTGTTATATATACAATTAAAAAGGATCATATTTAAGGAAGCATAATAAACTCCTAATCTGAATAAACAAGAATACCGCAGCCAGCATTCACACATAAGTCACATGGAAAAGTAAAAAGAAAGAAGTTGTTGCCAGATCATGTGCAAAAGCACAAGTATGAAGCTATAGCTCTAACAATTTTGCAAGCTTAACTGGTTAAAGAAACTTTTTCATGAATTGAGGAAAGAAGTCAAAAACATGAAGTTGATATGTGACAATCAAGCTGGTACATTGCCTCTAATCCAATTTCCCATGAAAGGACGAAACATATAAGAATTGATTGCCACTTCCAAAAAAAATTGAGTCTAGGTTATAATCACAAATTTTGTCAATTCGAATGGCAAATATCCTTACCAAGTCTCTCAAAGGATCAAGAATCAAATATATTTGTAAAAAGCTTGGAGAACAAAATATGTACTCCAACTTAAGGGTAAGTGCTAAGAATACATATGTGAATGCTGTGTGTACAGCAAGTTGTGTGAATGTTGTGTGTACAGCCAGCTGTGTGAATGCTAAGTGTAGGAATGATTGAGAAGATTATGTTATGGTTAGCAGTAATTCAAGGATGTAGTCAAATTGTAAATTAATACTTACATTGTGCTAATACAAGGTGCTTAAGGGAATAATCAAGCAAAGCATTTTGCTCAATTTCTTCTATGACCTCTCTGTTTTTCCCCTGACCTCGTAATATCAAATATCACTACTACTATATAGTCACAACGGATATAATGTAGAGTTCTCTAAATTTACTCATATGCTCTCATGATAAACAGATATATAGGAGGACTTTTGGCTGGCTGATAGCAAAGAAAAAAAAAATCATTGCATCCTCAATGGCAAAATAAAGCATCTGCTACTCTATTTAGTTGACCAATTCCATACCCAATACTAAAATCAAACCCTATAAGCTTACTGAGCCAATGTTGTTGGGGTGTTGGGGTGGTGTCGTGAGTTGTTCCAAGATGTGCTTAAAACTGTAATGGACGGTTAAGATAATGAACCAATGCCCTTAGAGATATGGGCGCCAATGTTGAATGTCTTTTGCCAATCCAAGTTCCCGCTTATAAGTTGCCAATTGAAAGGGTCTAAAGCCAAACGACAGCTGAAAAAACAATCAAATGGCCTTTTTGTTGCAACACTACACTAATTTGTTGAACCTTACCATCACATTCCACCACAAATTCAATTTTAAATTAGGTAGTTGTAAAATAAGAACATTTGATAAAGCTTGTTTAAGACCGAAAAATGTAGCCAATGCTACCTCACTTAATTCAAAGGAATTTTTCTTAAGCGAACTCATCAAAGGAGCTACCAACAATCCATAAGTACAATGTCACATATGAACGTAGGGCTAAAAAGGGAATTACAACAAACAATTTTTAGTTATCTGCTATAGAAAAAAAGTTAATTAGAATATCTTTTATTCTTTTTTGTACAGCAGTAGCAAATTCATTTATGATGTAATGCACAGCGCAACTTTTCTCTTTCATCTATATTATGTAACATCCCACTTTTGAGACCACAAGTAATGAATGAATCATTTCTCTCTTCTCTTTCCAAATCTCTCTGTTGTCTTATTCTCTCTTCTTCTCTTCTTCTCTCTCTATCCTAATCCCCATTCTCCTTATTCTACTCTGCTCAACCCAATTTCTTCTTTTAATCAAATTCTACCAACTAGTTAGGATTAATTCCTAACAATTGATATCAAAGCCCGGCTCCGTTCCTTTTCCTTGATTCTCCACTTCTCCATGGTCCAAACTTGTAAACCCTCTGAAGAATTTTTTGCTCCAATGGAAAACTTTAAGGACCAAATATGATCCTTGTGCTCCAAAGTAGAAGAACAGGGCAATTTATTGTACCAACATAGCATCAGAATGGAGACTCTGACGCAGGAGCAACAAAACTTGCAAGAAGAGCAGAAACAGACCCAAGCCCTTTATGAAGAACTCCGGCTGGAAAACCAACGTTCAGTGGCTTACCTTGCTCAAGTTATTCAAGGTAATCATTCCAACCAACCATCCTCTAATCCACCTCCAGCCTCTGTTCTTAGTAGCAATACAGTATCCACTACTACTAGAGGTAAAGAAACTCTCCACTACACTCCTAATTGTCCTAGATTTGATAGGGGAATTCTTCCTACTCCTATGGTAGGAGATGGGTCAAGTACAATGGGATCCTCAAGGAGTTATTCCACGAGGCTAATTCCTAAATATGACTTACAATTTTTTGAAGGGAAGTCTTGGTTGGGAAAATGTAGGAAATATTTCCTTATTTATGAAGTACCACCTGAAAAACAGATTGATGTAGCTAGTTTGTTCTTACAAGGGAAGGCAAAAGCATGGTTCCTTAATTGGAACAAAGATAGAAGGGAACCTGATTGGGAAGTTTTTGCTGACACTTTGGGTAGAAGATTCAAGGAATATGGGGAAGAAAATGCAATGAAGGAAATGCAGAAAATCAAACAAACCACCACTATAGATGAATTCTTAGAACGATTCAAGATCCTTAAGCTCAAATTGGAGAGACTATATCCCAACACCCCTGAATCTTTTTACATATCCAGTTCTATAGGAGGTTTAAGAGATGATGTTAAGCCTGTGGTCAAGACGTTCAAACCCACTGAACTATACACTGCCATCGAACATGCTATACTTCAAGAGCAACAACTAACAGCTATTAAAGCCCATTCCAGCTACAAACCTACTTCCAAACCTTGGCAATCATCCACCAGCTCCTTTCTAAAACCTACCACCACACCTAACCCACCCACGGCTAATACCAACATTCCACAACCCACCACTACTCCCAAACCTACGACCAGCACACCCAGACCAAACTATACCCAAAATTATAAGAGCTCAGGTACTTGCTATAGGTGTGGGGACAAGTTTCGACCTGGTCACCAGTGCGCCAATAAAAGGCTCATGGCTTTAAATACCACTAAAGAGGACTTAGGTGGTGAAGAGTGGCAAGATGCAGTAGAGGAATCCCCTGAAACCAAATTTTCTGAAGAGCATATTGCTCTCTGAACACAGTAGAGGGTGGATTGAGTGACTAACACACTGAAACTCAAAAGGTAGATAAATGGCAAACCCATAATGCTGCTCATTGACAATGGGAGTACCCACAGCTTTGTGGGCTCCAAAATAGCAAAGGAACTCAAGCTTCCAATCACTCAAGGATCACTAGATATCCTCACGATTGCTGATGGCAGGAAATTAACAGCTACTAAGAGGTGTAAGGGGTGTCGTTGGACAATGCAATGAACCAAATTCAAATTTGATGTCCGCATCTTGGAACTAGGTGATTATGATATGATTCTCGGTGTAGATTGGATGAAATGTCATTCCCCAATCACATTTGACTTCTTCGACAACAAACTTACTATCCATAAGGGTGTAAAGACCTTAGAATTGAAAGGATTGGATGAAAAGGTCAATATGAGAATGATGTCGCCTTGAACAAGACTGTGGCTGGAAGGGACTTACAACCGAACTTTCCTTGTTGCAAGTTCAACCCACTTCCCCAACCGCTTCTCCACCTAAACCAAAACCCATTCCAGCCCCAATTCAACCCCTCTTGGACCAATAGCAAGACTTATTCCAAACAACTAACCAGCTACCCCCACCCCGAGTGCAAGATCATGCCATTCCACTTATAGCCAACTCCGAACCTATAAATGTCTGACCTTATAGGTATTCCCACCACCAGAAATCTGAAATTGAGAGGTTGGTTCAGGAAATGCTCACTAATAAAATTATACAACCTAGCACTAGCCCTTGTTCTTCCCCCGTGCTATTGGCTAAAAAGAAGGATGGATCACGGCGCTTCTGTGTTAACTATAGAGAACTTGACAAGCTCACTATCAAAGATAAGTTTCCAATTCCGATAATTGAGGATTTTTTGGACGAATTATCAAGGGCTATTATCTTCACCAAGCTTGATTTATGGTCTGGATACCACCAAATCCGAATGAAGATGGAGGACATTCCAAAGACTGCATTCAAGACTCATTTTGGCCACTTTGAGTTTCTAGTTATGCCTTTTGGTTTAACCAATGCCCCATCAACCTTCCAATCTCTTATGAATTCAATATTTCAGCCCTACCTCCAAAATTTGTCCTAGTCTTCCTTGATGACATCCTTATTTATAGTTCCTCCCTAAACCAACACCTCACTCACCTGAAAACAGTTCTTGATATCCTAAGACAACATCAGCTCTATCTCAAACTCTCTAAGTGTGAAATTGGCAAATCTTCAATCTCTTGCTTAGGCCATATAATTTTTGTTCAGGGCATTTCCACATATCCAAACAAAGTTGCTGCTATGTCTTCATGGCCTATTCCATAAAACTTTAAAAGTTTGAGGGGTTTTCTAGGACTCATAGGCTATTACCAAAGATTCACTGCTGGCTATGGTACTATCTGCAAGCCCCTAACTGATTTATCTCAAACTCTCTAAGTGTGAAATTGGCAAATCTTCAATCTCCTACTTAGGCCATACAATTTCTGTTCAAGGAATTTCCACATAACAAAACAAAGTCGTTGCTATGTCTTCATGGCCTGTTCCACAAAACTTTAAAAGTTTGAGGGGTTTTCTAGGACTCATAGGTTGTTACCGGAGGTTCATTGCTGGCCATGGTACTATCTACAAGCCCCTAACTGATTTATTAAAAAAGGATCAATTTCATTAGTCCCAAGCTACCCTAGCTGCCTTTGAGCACCTTAAACAATTGATGACTTCCGCACCTGTTCTTGCTCCACTAGATTTCACTAAACTCTTTATACTTGAGTGTGATGCCAATAATTTGGGAATGGGGACTGTGTTAATGCAAGAAGACTACTATCCTACATTTCCAAACCTTTCAGCTCTAGAAACCAACACGTATCAGCTTATGAGAGGGAAATGTTAGCAATCATTTCTGTTGTCACCAAAAATAAGTCCTAAGCCATATAAAATACTACTGCTTTAGTAAAGAATAAAGACATAAATAAATAAGAGAAGTCCTAGGCCGCACCAAGACTGCTTAAGTCCCTCGTCTGCTGTGAACATGCCCCACGAATGAATCCATAACATTACCCTCCTCCTGAAGAAAGAGCTTGTCCTCAAACTGAAGATCAGGATAAACTTGACGAAACTGGTCCATCGGCTCCCATGTGGCTTCTGAAACGTCTAGCCCCAGCCAATACACCAAAATTTCCCGAGACCAATGATTCAATCTAGCCCGCAAAACAAAACCAAGAGTGGGTACAACTCGACCATTCTCCACTTGTGGTAATATAGCTGGAGATGTTGGAATGGAACCTTTGTAAGGCATGAGTAATGAAACATGAAATACATCATGGAGTTTAGACTCAAGTGGGAGCTGCAACTGATAAGCCACACTACCAATGCACTTCACAATAGGAAATGGCCCATAAAATTTAGGAGAACGCTTATGATGATGGTGGGCAGCAAGAGTATTTTGACGGTAAGGCTGAAGACAAAGGCAAACTAGAGAACCCTTTGCATATCCAACCTCTCTATGCCTCTTATCGTAATATTCTTTCATTCGAACCTGTTCTTGCTGAAGGCAAAGGGGAATATCTTGTAAAACCCGGTCACGCTCCCCCAAAGCTTGGTCAATAGCATCAACTCGAGATGAGCCAGCAGTATAAGACAATAAACGCGGGGTTCATGTCCATATACCACCTTAAAAGGTGTGGTTTGAAGAGCAGTGTGAAAAGAAGTATCGTAACAATATTCTGCCCAAGGAATCCAATCTACCTAAGTTTTTGATTGATCCCCTACAAAACAGCGCAAGTACATTTCAATGGTGCGATTGAAAACTTCGATTTGACCATCCATTTGAGGGTGATAGGCTGATGAAAAAGCAAGCTTAGTACCACTTAAACAGAATAGTTCCCTCCAAAAGTGACCTGTGAAAATCACATCTCGGTCACTGGTAATTGATTTAGGCAAACCATGTAGACAAATAATATTCTCCAAGAAAATTTTAGCTACTCGTGGAGCGGTGTAAATGTGAGCCATGGGAATAAAGTGTGCACATTTGAAAAACTTGTCCACCACAACAAATAATACAGTTTTGCCCCAAACTCTCAGTAGCCCTTCGATGAAATCCATAGAGACATCAACCCAAATTTGTGATGGAAGGGCTAGTGGCTATAGTAAACCCGTTGGACTCAAGTGCTCAACCTTGTGACGTTGGCATACTAGACAAGAAGCTACATATTCAGCAACACTTGATTTCATGCCTTTCCAATAAAGATCACAACCCACCCGCTGTAAAGTTTTTTGAACTCCCTCATAGGCATTATCATGATACCCAGTAAGCACTATTGCAATTAATGAGGATGCGGGTAGCAAGTAAATTCTACTTTTGAAGAAAATTAAGCCATCACGAACTGTCCAATTAACATCCAACTCTTTCTTGTGAATTTTGCTACACAATTCATGCAAAGATTCAAGAGTTTGCACCTCCTCCCGAACGGAATCCACTAACAACACACGAGTCTGACTGATTGCGAATAAAGTCTATGCAATTTTCGAGCACCTGGATAGAGCATCAGCAGCTTTCTTTAGATTTCCCGCCCTGTATTCAATAGAAAAATCAAAACCCAGAAGTTTACTAATCCAGTGCTGCTGCGGAGGAGTGGTGATGCATTGTTCCAATAAGAATT
>CANXYI010479441.1:0-28892 GCA_948208565.1 Hura crepitans
TACAAATCTAATCTATAATGGGCAGTTGAGAAAAAGGACAAAGCTCACAACAAAGGAAAACTAAAGGTTTAGGTGGTCCTCAAGGTTGTATTATGATTGTTTTGGTATGTGAAATTGTGTTAAAACTCACAAATGTAATAATGCCCTAAATTTCCATAATATATATATGTATGGAATTGAATATTTAATGCCATATAATAAGTAATTATGAGTTTAATCTTATTAATTAGTATGTAGGATGTTTAAATATGCATAAATGATACTTTGAATATGTGTGGTGTAAAGGAGAAAGTATGTATGGGTGATATTAGCATTATGGCTGAATGGCCCTATTTAGAGCATAATGGTGTATATATTTATTTGTGCATGTTTAGGATGTGGATAAATGTTGATTAGAATAAAATTAAGTTATATATTGTGTTGTATGATTAAAATTGCCCTTTTGGTGTGCCAAAGGCCTTATGGCCGAATGGCCATATTGTATGTTAGTGTATGTGCGTGCTATGCTATATTGCATATAATTAGTTTTTAGACATGAATTATGCTATATTAGATGCATGATAGTGAATGTTCATTAATAAGGAAGTATATAGAATTAACTGGTAATTATCATGCCATTTGGATGTATTAAGTGTGATAATGGACCATATACTTATTATATGACATTTGGATTACATAGAGTACATTATGTCTTTTATATGTGTGTTGGCTTTTTATTTGGTATGGGTGGCTGAATGAGTTGTTGAGAATGCTTGAATGGTGTATGTTAGCCATATTGTACGCATATGTATAAATATACATGTCAGATAGACATGAGGATTCTAAGCATGTTGGTGTTATAAAGTTCAAGATATATGCATATATGTATGTTGGTATATGCATGTAATTAGGATGAATGTTTATTTATGCATAAATGTGGCCTTATAAGCATTATTGTATGAGGTATAATGTAAAGATATGGATTATGGGTGGTGCTTAGTGCTTAGTGGCTGAATGGCATTAATGGGCAAACTAAGCTTGTAAATGCTTCGAATTAAGCAAAAATGGTTATGTATGGTCAATTATTCATTATTGATCATGAGATGATAATGGAATGTTGTTAGAGTGATTTTAAGAATATATGGCAATATGTATGTAAATATGGATATTGGAATGTGGCATTGCATGGACATAATGTGTATAACCATAATTAACACCTAAAAATGCTAAATTTCCTAGTATGGTCATTTGCTGACCTTACCATGATTAAAAGCCATTTTAAGCTTAAATTAAATTGGTAAAACTAAAAATAAATGTGTTAATAGCCCATATGAGTAACAACTTAGATGAATAGGTTGATCGGTCAACTAAGGGTATACTAGCAATTGCTAGGGCACTACGGTACTTTCATGTTTTTGGTCTATGGGTCCACTTTTAGTCTAACCCAAAGGCTTATATAATCTTAATCTTCAAATCCATGTTGGTAGATAAACTTTGGGTTCAGAAATGGTCATAATGGCTAAAATGCTATGTTTGTCTTTAGACTCATGCTATGCTCGATTTTGAACTCAAGTTGTGTTTAACCTTTGGGTTTCATGATATGTTTAATCTTCGGATCCACATTGGTAAATGGACGTTCGAGTTTATAGAGGTCATACTAGTCATTGACCCTCATTATCTATAAGATATGTTTTCTGTTATATAGGCAATAAATAATGATCTTATGGAAAGTTTAATAATGGACTTTTCATTATTCATGTAATTATTTAATTAGCATGTGAAATGTGTTTTTAATGATAATATTATGACTTGCTTTATTTTTAGCATGCCATTTAGCTCATGCATGTTATGTATAGCATTTTGCATATTATAACTTATGTATACTTTTGAAAGTAAGAAAATGATAATACATGATAATGAAATGGCTAGATTGCATGGGTTAATTTAATTCACCACTAAGCTATTTGCTTAGCACATCATTTTTACTTGCGATGCATAGGTAAGGAAGACATTTGAGCCAAACGCTTAGGATACCAAGACTATTAAGAAGAAGCTTTGCTTTTGGTATAGTTTTGTTGTAAATACCTGGTTATGAATTGTATATGTAATGCCCCAAAAATCTCGACATTTATAAATAGTACTTTTTTGACATGAATAGTGTTCCTAAGACTCGGGATGCATTAAAGTCATTGGATGAAAGTATTAATTATTTTATAATAAATACTTTCATTCAGTGACTATAGTGTATCTCGGGTTTTGAGAACACAATTCATCCCGAGAAAATACTATTCATAAATATCGAGATTTTCGAGGCGTTACATTTCTTCCCTTCTTAAAATAAATGTTGTCCTCAATATTAAATTGTTACCTAGTTCAAATAATTATGGGCATTGTTCGTTCATTTGAGCTTCGATTTCCTAGGTTGCTTTTTCTATCTTATTGCGTTTCTAGAGAAGCCTCACCAAAGGTACTATTTTCTTCCTCAGTTCCTTCATCGCTTAGCCCACAATCCTTATTGGTTCTTCTTTATAAGATAAGTCAGGATTTACCTCAATCTCTTCCATTGTTATCATATGTATAAGGTCTAATCTATATCTTTTAAGCATGGAAACATGAAAGATGTCATGGATTTACTGAAGTTCTAGGGGGTAAAGCTAGTCTGTAGGCTATTGGTCCCACACATTTTGTGATCTCATATGGCCCAATAAACCTAGGGCTTAACTTCCCTTTCTTCCCAAATCATAGAACTTTCTTCCAAGGTAAAACCTTGAGAAAAACCTTGTCTCCCACTTTATATTCCACCTCTTTTCTCTTTAAATATGCATATGAATTCTATCTATTAGAAGCTGCCTTTAACCTCTCACTGATGATCTTCACCTTTTCTTTTGCATTTTATATTAAGTCTAGCCCTATGAGCTTAGTTTCACTGAGCTCATTCCAACCTAAAGGTGTTTTGCACTTTCTTCTATACAGGCCTCATAAGGAGCCATGTTTAGACTCACTTGATGACTGTTATTATAGGCAAATTGAGCTAAGGACAAATATCAGTCCCAACTTCCCTTGAAATCTAATGCACAACCCCTTAACATATCCTTGAGAATCTTGATGACTCTCTCATATTGTCCATCAGTCTGTAGATAAAATGCGGTATTAAAGCTCAATCAAGTACCTAAAGGATTATAAAGTTTCTTTTAAAACCTCGATGTGAACCTTGGATCTTGATTCGATATAATTGAAGATGGCACTCCATGAACCTGGCTATCTCATCCACATAAAGCTCTACTAGCTTTTCTAAGGAGTAGTCTATTCTTATTGGTATAAAATGAGTAGTCTTGGTAAAATAATCCATAACTACCCAAACTGAATCACATTTGCCCCTTGTCATAGGTGACCCAACCATTAAATTCATCATGACTCTATCCTATTTCAATTTTAGAATTGCTATAGTATGAAGCAACCTAGAAGAAACCTGATGCTCTACCTTTACCTACTAATAAGTAAGGCACTTGGTCTCGTATTTTAATGCATCCCCTTTCTTTCATTGCCACCAATAAGAAAGTTTTAAATCCTGACACATTTTGGTGCTACCAGGATGCATTGTATAAGGAGCATTATGAGCTTTCTATAGAATCCGCTTCTTCAATTCTTCCACATCTGGCACATAAATTCTATCATGATAGTATAAATAACCATCTCCTTTAATCTTATACTCTGTTGTCTTCCCTTCTTGGATAGCATTTATAACACTCATCAATCTATGATCATCATGTTGACAATCTTTCATTTGTTGTAATAGACTAGTCTTGAATTGCATCTCAGCCAAAAGAGCACCATCACCCATTAATTACAGGCGAACCTGTATAGTTCTCATGGCTGCCATAAATTTCCTACCAAGTGCATCTGCCACTACATTAGCCTTCCCTAAAAGGTAATTAATTAGGAAATCATAATCTTTAATCAATTTTATCCATTACCTCCATCTCAAGTTTAACTTATTCTATGTAGGAAGATACTTAAGACTCTTGTGATTAGTGTAGACCTAGCACTTCTCTCTATAAAGATAATATCTCCAGATTTTTAGAGCAAACACAATGGCTATAAGCTCTAAATCATGAGTAGGGTAATTTTTCTCATGCGGCTTCAACTATCTTGAAGCATAGGCAACAACCTTGCCATTTTGCATTAGAACACACCCTAACCCATTGTGAGATGCGTCACTGAATATGGTGAAATCCTTCCCTAAAACTAGCTGTACAAGGATTAGAGCCTTTATTAACATAGCCTTAAGCTTATCAAAGCCTTCTTGACACTTGTCATCCCAAAAAAACTGGACATCCTTCCTCAATAACCATGTCACAAGTGCTGCTATTAATGAAAACCCCTTATAAAACTATCTATAATACCCTGGAAACCCTAGAAAACTCCTAATCTCTATCGTGTTCCTAGGTGGCGTCCACTCCATCACTACTTCAATCTTACATTGGTTAAATCAAATACCATTGGTTGAGGCTAAGTGTCCTAAGAAAGATACTACACTCAACCAAAACTCACACTTGGGGAGGTTGGCATAGAGTTTTTCTTTTCTTAGAATCTGAAAAACTGTTCTTAAATGTTGTTGATGCTTTTCTTTATTTCTCGAATAAACCAGAATGTCATCTATGAAGACTACCACAAATTAATCAAGGTAAGGTCTGAAGACTCTATTTATTAAGTCCATAAATGCTATAGGAGTATTGGTCTCCCCAAATGGCATTACCAAAAACTCATAGTGACCTTAACTCATCCTAAAAGCAATCTTTGCCACAACCAACTCTTTCATTCACAACTGATAGTACACGAATCTCAAATCTATCTTCGAGATCATCCGGCTCCTCTAAGCTTATCAAATAAATCATCAATCTATGGTAGAGGATACTTGTTCTTGATGGTTACTTTATTCAACTGTTGATAATCCATACATAATCGAAGTGAACCATCCTTCTTCTTAATAAATAGAACTGGTGCTCACCATGTTGAAACACTTAGTCTAATAAAGCCCTTGTCCAACAAATATTGCAACTACACCTTTAACTCCTTTAACTCAATTGGTGCTATATGATAAGGTGCTATAGATACTGGAGTAGTGCTAGGTAGAAATTCAATACTGAATTCAAGTTCTTTTTATGGTGGCAAACTTAGTAATTCTTTTAAAATGATGTCAACAAATTTAGCCACAACTGGTATGCTACTCTCATCTGGTTCTTCTATTCGAATGTCATATACATGAGTAAGATATGTCTAACAACCCTTCCTCATCATTCACCTAGCTGTGATTGTGGATATCACAATAGATAAGAAGTCGATTCTCTTTCCCACAACTGTGATTTTAGACTTATCATTAGCCTAGAGAGTCAACCCTTTATGCTTGCAATCCAAGATTGCTTGATATTTAGACAACCAATCTATGCCTAATATCAAGTGAAAATCATCAAAGGGTAGTTTTATCAAGTCAGTAAGGAACTATGGTCTTGTATCCATAAAAGGCAATCTCTATATACTTGGTCAACTACCAAATGCTAGCTTATAGGGTTACTAACCATGATCTCTAGGTTAAGTGGTTCTGAAACTAACTGCTGGTCTCTACCTATGATATGAAAACATACAAATGTGTATCCTAGATTAATTAATGCTAAAAAGAAGAGTCAAAAAGGAGAAAAGTATTAGGTATGATGTCTAGCTCATTAGCATCCTCTGGAGCTCTAATGGCATATTGTCAGATTGGAGCTCTATTCTCAAGTATAGACTCTGATCTATCTATCTGAGCTCCCTTAGCTCTCTCTCTTTAACTTCCCTTCTAGCCTCTAGTATGTGTAGGTGCTGATCTCTATCCCACACTCTATCCCTTAGGATAATCCTTGTAAAATGACTTGGTTACCCATAACCAAAACACTCCTCTGGCGTGTTCTTCTAACATTCTCCCTTATGCCTCTTAAAACAAGTTTGACACTGAGGAACTTGACTGGCCTTAACTATCAATCCTGGTGTATTGGCAGCTTGAGATTGCTATTGCCTAACCTTAACTTTATAACTCTATGCTATTTTGTAAGTCTGCCCTTGCTTCTAAGATTGCAGTGTATACCCAGACTGAAAACCCTTATACTTCTTCCCTAATTGTGGAGTAGCATTGGATGCTCCCTAACTAGTTAATCTTTTCTTCTAGTAAAAATTATTCCTCTTTTTGTACTCCCTCAATAGATCTGCACACTGATACTAACTGAGACAAATCCCTAATCTTCATTGGCACCATTTGAGACTTGATGTCAACATGCAGGCCCTTCTTGAATCTCTTACACTTATCTGCCTCAATGGTGATGGCGTCTTTAGCATATCTGCTAAACATGGTAAACTCCTCCTCATACTCCACTAAGGTCATCTGATCTTGCTTGAGATCTATGAATTGCTGCCTTTTATCATAAAAATAGTCTTCAGTGATGTACTTCTTATGGAACTTAGCTAAGAACTCCCAAGGCACCTGATCCTCTGACTTGTACTCAATTAGATCCTCCCACCATATAGATGCTATTTCCTATAAAAGTGAAGTGGCCTATATCACTTTCTCTTCTGGTGTGCACTATATTGGCTTCATAAACTTCTCTGTGTTGTCTAACTGGTATTCTACCTTTCCAGGCTCCATCTTGCCTTCTCCCTTAAAATCCTTGGCCCTTATTTTCTAATGCTCTCTAGATACATCTTCTGGATGGCTAATAGGACCTTTGGCTACTATGCTAGTGGTGGAGCAGCAACAGTAGCTTGCCTTAATAGCTGGAGAATCTCTTGTAAGAACACTGGTGGAGCTTGTCAAGTGAATGGTGCATGTCTTACTGCACTAATAGACATAAACCCAACTCTTATGGCCTCGGGTGCTACAGTAGTTAGAGTATGACACTTGACTTCCTCCTTACTACCTTATGCTGAAGCACTTATCGTATCTGGAGGTAAGAAAATAATTTGATAAGCCTTAACATCCAATAGTTATGCGATGTATACTCTAGACTCTAAAACACTCATATGTTAACTAGGAATGCCTAAATTGGAGTTTTGATACCACTAAATGTAGCACCTTTTACCTAGTTTGGATGTTAAGCCTGACACAAGAGTGCACGTACATCAATATATCCAAACTCTATTACTTTTGCTCATTATAAAATATTCTTATTAAAAGACTTCACTTATAAAAATATGGGTTTTCAAAAACTTTTTCACATACTGTTACGTATTAAAAAATTTAGAATTCTCATGCTAAAATTTTGCAAGCATAACGGTTGTTCCGAGCACTATCCCAAATTTTTGAATAGTAACCTGTATAATAAAAATACACTTCTATATATTTCACAAGTTCCTATAACCTCTATATGATCCTTTAATCACTCAATAATACACAAATAAAATCACAATATATCTCAATCTCAGAAAGAGATATCATACAACAAAATACATAATTTAATAGTCTATAAGGGTTTTCAAACTTTAAAGTCCAAAAAGAAACATTTTAGACAATTTAAGCCCATTTCTATATTTTATACATTGAGTGCTACATATACATCACATACTATACTATAGTTATAAATTTTTACCAAAAGAATGGCCTTATTTTGATAATTTTAATGTCCTAAGGCTTGAGTCTCAAAAAGTCTTCTTATCTACACATCATAAACAAATGATGTACTAAGCAAATGCTTAGTGGTGTAATTGAAGTAACTTGTGCTATAGACATTTTAACATACCATATATATATACAATTCATTTTTGTGCACAACTAGTACACGTATTTCATAATATTCAAGCAAATGGTGATATGCCATGTTCATAACCAAAAAGGCATACATTATGCATAAAGGCATCTATCTCATACATATATGGTGAACATGCTTTTAAAATCAACCAATGGTCACAATGAAACATTATCGATTCATAGATTCACTTAATTGCCATTTTAGTCATAATATACATTATAAGTAGATTTTCAAATTCTACCATAGTCTATTAAGCCCATTTTGAGTTACTCTAAACGTAAGGATAATAGGATCAAGAAATGTGTACTGGCTTATATTTTGGACCTTATGGTTGCTGCACTAGCATAAGAAGGTTGTGTAGTACCCATCTAAGCTTACACTGCTGCACCCATATATAGTTGTGTAGTGGCCCCTACAGAACCTTATGGCAACTGCACCCGTATAGGATCCGAAGATCATAAATATAGGTCTTCGGGTTAGACTAAAACTAGACCCATAAATTGATATTAAAGCATCAAGTGCCCTAGTAGCTGCTACAGTATAGATAGTAAAAGAAACACTTTTATGTTGTAATGTTTAAGTTATGGGCCTAAACTATGTGTATTGAAATTTTAATTATGTTTTATGGTTTTGTAACCCTATTCAAGATCTTTGGTATGTTTCAAACTTGTATGATCTCTCTTCTTAAGATTGAGATTATATTTGTGTTGTCGTGTTATTTAAAGTGATCAAAAGGATCATAGAGTTGGGGAATTATTGAGAATTATTTTTAAAAGTGTTTTTTTATTACAGGTTACTATTCAAATTTTGGGATAGTTCCTGGTACAGTCATTATGCTGCTAAAATTTTAGTACGAGGATTCTCAAATTTGAATATGTAACTCAATTTTAGAAAAGTTTTTGAAAACTTATATTTTGATGTTTTAATCATGAATGATGAGATGTTTTAAGTAATGTTATATTATGAGTTGAGATCGGATAACATGTTATGTGTGTATTCCTTAGTCGTGTTTGGCGATCGACTAGTGACCAAATTGGCTAAGGGGTGTCACACTACCTATACTATATATGATTGGAAATAATGCCTCAATTTCTTCAAAGCCCATACTACTACTACACAATTCTTTCAACTTCCACATATTTGGCCTTATAAGGAAGAAACTTCTTGCTCAGGTAGTAAATCACAAACTTAACCCTAAATTCATCCTCTTATGCTACCATGGATCCCACTGAGCCTTCTTTAATAGACATATATAACATGGTGATTGCAAAATTGGTGGATTTATCAGATATTCCCTAATGGTGTCAAAATCCTTCTAATAGTCATTGTTCCACTTAATTATTTGGTTCTTTCTAGGAAGCTTGAAAATGAGTTGACATATGGTAGTGAGCTTAGCTATAAACCTATTGATATATTGTATCTTACCTAGAAATTCCCTTATCTCTTTCTCTTTCTTTAGAACTAGCATCTTTTTGATAGCTTTGACTTTATCAGGGTCTACCTCAATCCTTTTCTAATTCACTCTAAGCCCCAAGACCTTACTTAAAGTTACCTTGAAGACACATATCTTTGGATTCAAACATAAATTGTATTTATCGATCCGCTGAAAGAATTTTCCAGTGTTTCAAAATGTCCTTCCCTAGTAGTGGATTTGATCATTATGTCATCCACATGAATCTCTACTCCTTTTTAAATTAATTCATCTAAAATCTTCATAGATATTCTCTAATGAGTACCTCAAGCATTTTTCAACCCAAAAGGCATAACTCTGTAGCAAAAGGTTCCCCATTTAGTGATAAAGGTGGTCTTTACCTTGTCTATTATCTTGTTCAAAATTTGATTGTAACCAGCATTTTTATTAAAGAAACTATGCATTTTACACATTATTGCATTGTTAACTATAACATCTATATATAGCAATGGAAAATGATCCTTAGGGCATGCTTTGTTTAGATATGTGTAATTTAAACACATCTTGACACTACCATCTTTCTTGGCTATAGGTACCATGTTGGCTATCTAGGTTAGATACTACACTTCTTCTAGGAATTTGGCCTCAACTTGTTTGTGTACCTCTTATTTTATTTTCTCTGACCATTCTGACCTTATTCTCCTTAGCTTTTTTTCACTAGTTTTGCTTCTAGGTATGTAGATGGCATGTTTAGCTATCTTCTTGTCCACTCGAGGCATATCTTTATAGGTCTAGGTAGAGACTTTTTTGTATTTTTTTTAATATTCTCTCTAATTTTATCCTCCTTTTAGGAGTTATATCAGATATAATTATTATTTTTTAAGGTTTTCACTAGTACCAAGATTAAATTAGGTAGCATTGATTGAATTAATGTGAAACATGTTATGTGTGTAATAATTATCATTATCCATGATGCAATTAGATGAGACATCACAAAAATAAGCAAAATCATCCATTTTATTAATAAAAGAGTTAGAAACATCGTTATTAAAAAGTTCAAGTACATATAAAATTTTAGAAAAAACTTTTAAAGGCCTATATGCTTTTTCCCCTTGTCTTGAAGCATGGCAGTGGTTAAGATTTCTTCCTTAGGTTTAAGTTCTAGGTTGGCAAGATTGGCCATGGCCTCTTCACCCTAAAAATCTGAGATGGCTTTGACTTCCCCTGTAGCTCAATCAAACACATCACTAACAATCTCAAACCCAGGTATGATTGTCCCTTTTATGACAATAGGCTCTGACTCTCTGTAGTAACTAATAATCCTTTTAGCTTGAACAAAACTCTCTTTTAGTGGTGGGATAACTTTTCTTGTCTTCTTTGGCTCTGAAGTCTCTACTGTGTATCCTATCTGTTTTTGATACCTTTATCCTTTCAGCTTTATAGCTGAAACCAATTCATCCGAATCATGTCACAAATTGGCACCTGATAAATAACTCATATTTCTAAGCATGTTTACTACTTTGGGATCATCATCTTCCTCTTTTAAAAAATCTAAGCTATATGGAACCCATTGAAGGGCTGGTTGGCTATTTCGAGCATTAAAACCTGATTCTCCCTTATAGCCTGTATGGTCACAATCTCACCATTGTGGGGATCTTTGTCATTTGATATAGTGTTGATGAAACCCCTCCTAGCTTATGGAACCATGTCCTTCCCAAAAGTAAGGAAAAATTCATAGGGAATTAAGCATTACAAATTCTATGTTATCAATAACTATCCTTGTTTTAACCTTAACCTCAAAAGTCCCATACGTCTAACTTTTAGTGTTCGCCTATAACATGAAGGTGAGTTTGGACTGATAGATCATTGAATCCTCAATTCCATATATAATTATTACTTTTAATGGGCATACATTGATTGATGACCTATCATCAACCATTACACATGCCATGTGGTTTCCATTAACTTTTGCTTTTTTGTACAAAGGACGATTGTGATGATGTCTTTTTGGCAGAAGATTTGCATATAAAAAACTAACCACTGCTTTTTCTTCCCCCTTTACCATTGCCACTAGTTCAAATGGTCATATGGTAGTTGAGACTGTTGTAGCACATAAGGCTTTAACTACCTTTTATCTAGGGGGATTGCCACAGAAGATCCTAAGTTGAAATTTATGCGAGAGTTTGCTTTAGCTGCTTTATTACTTTATCATCCTTTTTCCTTGTAATAGGGGGAATTGGCTCTTTTTCAACTTCTAGCACTTTCCAACCACTTCAGGTTACTGCTATAGCTTTTGCTTCCTTTATTGGCTTTTGCTTAGAATCTGAATCTATGACACCCCTACCTGATTTGATTATTGAACCCGAATAAGGAATGTGCACACAAATGTGTTATCGAAAACTCTTACCCTTTACTTAAAAATTTGAGTACATTAAAACCTTTTTAATTCATGTTTGTTTTAAATCTTAATTCTCAAAATTCAATTTTTAAAATTTATTACAAATCTATTTAACATGTTACATCCATTTTAGGAATTCTTATGTCAAAAATTCGGTAGCATAACACCTATATCGGGGTATTATCCTAAAATGAATAGTGACCTACATATGAAAACAACACTTTTATAATTCATTCATCACATTCTCAACACAAATTGGTCCTTCTAACCATCCAACAATAACTCAACATCTCAACATCATAATATCAAAAAAAGATTTGTAGATAAACATAAAAATATAGTTTTAATCATGTTTAAATAGCTACAAAACAATAATATCCCAGATTAGGCCTAATCCCTCTTTTGTTACATATAAGTGCCATTAAGCCAATTATATCATAATAACAATAGGTACAAATTAGCAAAATACCCAAAAAGTAGCTTGCTCTTGATTTACATCAGTTATGAGGCTTTGACTCTAATCTAGTTCTTCAACCTACACATCACAAATAAAAAGATGCGCTAAGCAAATTTGCTTAGCGGTTTAATTAAGGAAATTTATGTGCTCATGCATTCACAAGCATATGCATAAAAATGGAAATTTTAATATATACCTCTGTACATATACATACTTAAAAAATAATTTAAATGAATGAGCACATAAGCATATGACAATCTCATACACAAGCATTTATCATTACTAACCTTTATGAGCATCATTAAGATAAACAATCATAATAATTTAAGAATTACTTCATTCACGTAATATAATGCCCATACTTAAGGAAACACTTAACTATACTAGACAACAGGGACACTGGGCCATCGAGGCCATTAGAACCACAAAGGTCCATAAACTAGACCAAAGGTTAATACCAGCCCCGTAGGTCATTAAAAGACAATGAAGTGTCCTAGTAGCTGCTAATCCCTTAGTTGACCCATTAACCTATCCAATCTAGGTAGTTAACTAGCATGGGTTAATCACCATGTTTTAATTTTCTTGTTTAAATCACTTTAAGTAGCTTAATTAATTTTTAACAAGTTAGTTAGGTTAACAAATGACCAATTGGGAATCAATACCCTTTTGTTCTTCATAACTATGCCTTAGCATTAAAACAATACACGTAATAACTCATAAGTACATACTATATAACATAATTATCATCCTTTTAGGACACTAATTATTTATGCCCCTATATATTTTATCATAATACATCATAGTCATAATAGGCATAATTTCATCAAAATCAACACATTATGCTATTATCATAATTTAGCCATAATGCCTCTCATAAGATGTTTCCCACATTTCAAAGAGCATAACTATAACATTATGCAATTTCTAACGTAGAACAAATATATGACACTCAATTATGCCATAACACCTCACAATCACATAAAGTCATAATAAGCATATTTACTCGACTTTATTACATAATCACTACCATATGCACAATAGCCTCAACACCTTTACTTTGGTGTGTATTAATCCAACACATACACATACACTTAACTTATAAGCCATTCAGCCATAACACATATCCACACATACAAATACTCATTTGTGAACTCCCATGCATCAACGTATTACTTTAGGTTCTCAACATGGAGATTTTATATTCATTCAACTTCATTCCACATCATATGTATTTAAACATACATCATCAATAATTATGTGAATAGCTAATAAACAAGTATATTATTAACACATAATTACTAAGCCTATCTTAAGGCATTTTTGCCATAGCTACCAACATACCAACACCATTAATTTCAACATCATTAATGCATTTAATCCATCATAATTAATCCACCTAACATCACTAAAACACATAATTACTCATATGCTAAAATGCCTCTTTTCCCTATTCACATACACACATATAAATGTATAAACACACACATACACATATTAAATTTCCATAATTACACTTACAATGAGTTTAAAAGATGATTTAAGTCCACTCATGACTTCTCTTTTCCTTTATCCTTGTGGTTGTTACTCGGCTTAACTGCCAATTACAGATTTATTTTTATAAAAAATGTATAAAATCATACAAGATTTAAAAATTAAAATCAACCATATATATAAGCTCTTAGGCACCTAAGGAATATGGAAAAAATATAAAAACTTGAAAAAACTTACCCGAACAAAAAATGATCACTATTCATTACGATCAAAACTTGAGCAATTCCTTTGTTTTTTTTTTATATTTTTTGCTTTTAATAGCTTTTAGTGGCTATAGAGGCTTAGATGTATGGATTTAATGTGAGAAATTAAGGCTAATTTGAGTGGCGAAAGAATAAAAATCTTAGCTTTCTATGGTGGAGGATATGTCGGCCAAAAAGAGAGAGGGAGAAGGGTGGAGAAGATGCCACTACTCAATCTTTAATTAATTTAATGAATTTTAACCCCTTTTATACTTGGGCAAAATTTCATTTTTAGTCTTCCTCTTTTCCTCTCTTATTTTCCACTCTCTTTTTACCTTAATTAACCTCAATTAAATTCCCTTTAAATCATATAATCTAAACCCCATAACCTTTTGAAAATAAGAGCTCAAAAAATGTGAAAAACCAAATAAAATGCCATAATATTACTTTACCTGATTTTAGTAAAAATACTTTTTGATCTCTAACAATTTCAATTTTTAGTGTCAATGGACTACTTAGAATATTTGAGTATCAAGTTGTATGAATCCTAGAATTTTTGTGCAACTTTTGAATATTTTTATGATTTAGTTAAAACTAGGTCACTATTCATGTGACACTACTATAAAACTTAGTTGTCATTTTTAACCACCTAAATGACTTCAAATTTCACCCAAAATTATATTATGATTAATACTTTCATTCAAAAAAATTAGTGCTCACAGCCTTCAGAAAATACTATTCACATCCCGAGAAGTATTATTCATAACAATGAGATTTTTCAGGCATCATAGAGTTAATCCATAAATCTTAGACCTATTCTTTTGGCTCACTTTCACTATCATTAGCCTATATGTCAATAACATAAATCAAACTCAGATCTACTTTTACCTTCTTCTCTACTTCTAAATAGTCCTTTTTGAACATATCCTATAGCATATACTATTCTAGTAGTCCTAAATTGACCATGTTGATAGGTGGAAGAACATTTGAATAGGTGCCCTAACTCTTTTCTCTCTTTTCTAGATCAAGAATATGCCTTAAGTCAATTAGATCCTAAAATTTGTCTCTCAGAGTGTGATAATTATCTGTCATAACCCATATCCTAATGATAAAATAGTACAAGTATGACATGTGGTTAGTTTATCCCTAATTTCTTGTAGTCCTAGATGGAAGAGTTTAAAGCTTTCCCTCCTTTTAAAATCATTTTAGGCACTAGGATAGTGGTTTGCTTAAATTGGGGTAACATCTTAAAGTGGCAAATACTTTAATAGTTTTATTGCCCCTACTATAGCTGGTTCCTCTTATACCACTATTGTTTAGCCCCTTTTAGTTATTGAACCCCCCTATTTCTTATTTTACTCAGCATTCTCTTTTTCTAGATCAATGGCAATTTCTTTGAGTGACTCCTAATCATTGAACCTTTTAGACTTTAACCCATCCTTCAGGTATGGACTAGCATTTTTGATAAATATACAAATTTAATCTAACTTTTTTGGCTTTCTTTTAATCTCCAAAACTCTAAACCTCTATCTTGACAAGTACTCTATTTAGGTCTCATTAGACTTTTGCTTAAGCAGCTCAAGATAGTCATAGTGGCTGATAAAAGCTTTAGTCACTTTTTCCTAATCTTCTTTAACCTTTTTTTCCAACGCTTGATACCAGTCAATGGCTCTCCCTTGTAGTATAAGGCTAAAGTAAGCTATCTTCTATTTCATGCTAAGCTCTATGCCCCACATAACTATAACATATTGCTTGACATATGCTCTTGGATCAGTAATCCCATCAAACTTGGGCAACTCCAACATTTTGAATTTAGAGGGTAGGAACTCCTCAAATTCTAAAGTGATTTCATTTGAGTTTAATCCTTTGCCCAAAGTGATAAGCCTAGCCATCACCTCTATATTTTCTTCGAGCTTTTTCATGGCAACATTTCAACCTTATGAGTCATCTCCTTTTTCCCACCTTCATCATTAGAATCTTCATAGAAATCAAACTTGGGATGTAAGTACTCAGCTTTTCTAGAATTTTCACCTGAACCCATTACCTTCTTCTTCATACAAATTCCCTAGTAGTGGTTATTACCCAACCAGTAGGCATGGCCAATGGTGCATCAGCAGGAGGTGGTGAATCAAAAATAGGCATAAATTTAGCTATCACCCTTAAGACCATAGACATCATCCTTTTTTTTCAAAAATTCAAATTTTTAATCCATTTTGGCTTCAATGTCTTAAGTAGAAGAGCTACCTTCTCTTTGTCCTATAATGTCTATTAGGTTGCATGTGGTAGGGATGATCTCTTATCGAGTTATTATTCCGTCTGACCTAAGTACCCAAGTGGCTTAAGGATCTATGATAGCTATAAAATAGAGGGTTAGAAATGATGAATGAAATGTGAAAATGCATGAGGATGTATGAAATGCATATGTTTGTTAATATGTACAACAACAAACCCAAGTAAGAGCCTTCCACCCTTATCACTTCTCACACATGAGGCCAATGTGTTCTTTCCTAGAAAGGCTTACCTATGAGATATTTGGGGCCTTGATAGATTAGAATAATAAGCAATAAATAGTTAAACATTATTTCTCTTGTATTTGAAAGAACGCATGTAAGATATTTAGTCAATGTATGTTGGATATGTTTAATCAAACCAAAATGCAGGCCTCACCCATTGTAGTTAAAAAAGGCCTTGGGTTTGACAACATTTTAGTATGACTAAGCCATATTTTACATATGTTGGCCCACATAGCACACAATACAACATTAACCAAGAAACCTAGGGGAAGTTGCTTTTGGTCATTACATGGGCTCATGGTTAGGTCATGCAAGCTATGGTCATATGAGCATGGTCCCTCTATAATGAGTTTATCTCATCATGAGCATATCATTGATTGGTTCACCATTTAATATACCTTATAGGCATGAGGCTTAAATTTGATGTCACCTCTAATAATCCCCTAAATTGAATGAAAATGGGTTCATCCTTTGAAATGACATCAGGATTGAAAAGGGATGCCTAACTTATTCTAAGGCTCTAGTATGTAATGCAGTTTCAAAAAAAGATAACATTATAAATTCAAAATACAAAATTCCATATTAATTTAAGGTACTTTTAGAGTATGGTCTCATAGTGTCCCCAATAGAGTCACCATTATTTGTATCCCTTCCTTTTGGAGGCCGGTCAAACTGAAATAACTAAAGACTTAACCTAAATCTCACCGCTAAAGTCCTAAAAAATAAGAAGGAAATTAGAGGAATCTTAAGTTATTCCTATTCGATTAGCCTAGAAAGAGTGAGTTGGGCACTATAATATTGCCACCCAACCAAAGTTAGGAAATACCTTATACAGCCAAAACTAAAGTGGTTTGAAACCCTACTCCTATTTATATCTCAAGTTAATATGGAATTTCCACCCAAGCGGAGTTGGGAAATACGTTATAGGGCTAAAACCACAGTGGTTCGAAACCCTACTCTTATTTATATCTCAAGTTAATATAGACTTTTAGAATAAATTTATAATTTTATCCTTTTCTCAAGCAAGTTTCAAGATTAAAATAAATCATACAATCACATAAAGAAATAATAAAAAATACATATTTACAAAGGAAATACAAGAAATTGAAGAATATTATGCATGAAATCAGGTAATTAATTTTCTTTGAGAACTTTGGTTCTTGCATGCCAATTTATGAAAATAGATTTTATTTTTGTGACTTTTATTAAAGAAAAATCAAAATCTATTTTATTAGGAAAACACTAATTAATTGAATAGAAATTGATTTGGTTATTTTTCATAACGTGTAAAAAATCTTTTTTAACTTATTACAATATTCATGAAAAATAGAAGGAAATATTTAGATTGAAAATTAAATTACATGGCAATTACCTAAAATACATTCTAACCTAAAAAAGGTAAAATTTACAAGGAAATTTTCTAAAATATATTCTAACCGAATAAAAATAAAATTACATTGAAAGTGCCTAAAATGTAATCTAACCAAAAATAATATAGAAATAATAAAACAAAAGGAGAAAATTAGAAAGAAAATAAAGATTAGATTAAGTAAATAAATAGGAACAAAGTAATAAAATAACAATGAAATAAAAGGTGAAAAATAAAATTTTATCTTCATTGGATGTTTGATGAGAAGGAAAAGATAGGTTAAATAAAACCTCAATAAGTCTCAGACAACTCACAACACAACGAAAAATAATGTTAGTATTTAAGAGATAATAGAATCAATAAAAGGAATAAATAAAATAACATAAAATAAACAATTAAATAAATAATAAAGGAAATAAAAAATAAAAAAATTAAATAGATAACATGTGAAAAAAGAATGAATAATAATTGAATCAAAAATAAAAAAATAAAAAATTAATAATAGATGAATAAATAAGGGTACCACATCTAACTGGCAGATGAATATCTAAATAAAATAAGGTTATCACATTTAACTAATAAATGGGCAAGAAAGAAAATAAAAATAAAAAGGCACCACGTTTGACTAGCAGACGAATGAAAAAAGAAAGAAGAGAAGAAAAAAAAGGAAGAATGTGGTCAACCCATCGTTTATAATTGCCTTCAGGAGTTATCTTCAATTAACTTGAGGGAAAAAGAGTAAATAACTTTAGAAATTAGAAAAATAGTATTTAGAAAACTTTTTTTGTGTTTTTAGGTGTGCACTTATCGAGAAAAGTTAACCCCTTAGACTGACCTGCTTGACTTATATACAAGATTTTTGAGACTGAAAACAACCATTTTGGCTATGAGAAAATAGGCATTTTGGCAAAAATAGTGGTTTCTTGCAATGAAATGGCCATTTGGCAAAAATGACCATTTTCGCTATTAAAATGGCCATTTTATGTAGCCTATTTTGGTGTCCGCGTGGGGCTCTGCCTCATGGAATGGCACTTTTTAGGAGTAAAAAATAGCCATTTTAGTAAAGTGAAAATAGCCATTTAAGCCCTTAAAATGATTGTTTTTGATCAAGCCAAACAACCATTTTGGGTGCCAAAATGACTCTGTTTTGTTCCAAAATAGTGAAAATTAAAAATTTTATTTTTAATTAATTTGACTCCATACCACGGGGGGCTTCACCCCCCATACCCCTTTGGCTTCAACATTAGGCATCAGGTTGATGCCTGAGCCCTCAGCCTACCATGAATGCCTATTTTTTCTCACATTTTGGGTCGTACCACGAGCTTTTAAGGCTAGGCTAGAGTCTATATCAAAGAGTTAACTATTTTTCTTGAGCTTTGTGAAAAAGATCTAAAATTTGGCGATGAAATTCTTACTTATCAGAGTTTTCATGTCTTTATTAATCATTAGGAAATTTGAATACAGGAGCCCCTGAACCTAGTGTTTACACTCGTTAATCACTCATCCTAGCCCATAATTGATATATAACATCTCAATATTGAATAATGGGATGTCGACCATAGATGTCTCCCTAGTTGTGTAGTGGCCCATATTTTGGACCTTATCACTGGCTGCACTTGTATTATAAAAATGTATGTGTAGCGGCCCAACTGGACTTTACCAGTGGCTGTACCTGTATTATATAGATATATGTGTAGTGGCCCAATTAGACTTTACCGGTGGCTGCACTCATGTTATACAAATGTATTTTTAGTGGTCCAACTGGACCATTTTAGCTAATGTACCAGTGTTAAATAGCATTAAGGTACTCTAATAGCTACTATCTATCCCTAGTTGATTGATCAACCTATCCAGTGGGTTGTCTAACACATAAGGGCTATTCTGAATTCTTATTACATTTCTTTTTCCAATTATTTCTATGCCATTTGGACATCGTAAGAAATTGAATCATATTCATAATAAATATCAACATCATATTTCATTCAAATAGGCATGTAAATACAACTTTTGTAATACATCATCATTATGACATATTTATTTATACCCATTATGAACACATTTGTACATTATAATTCATATGATATCTTTATTATTCATAATTTATATTATTACTATGTTTTACTATTTGCGATCCTTGAATTGAAATCTTTCTTTTTCATTTAGTTACCCATAAGGCTTTTACTTTAATTTAATTTCCTTAATTTACCTTCTTTAATCTTATATTATTACCACTCATTTTATTACATTTTATTCACACACAACTTGTTACTTCGTATATGAATTTCCATACCTTGCCAATGTTCTTAATTTCTTATGTTATGAACTATTTCTTCCAACTAGTTATATTTCATTTTGTAACATTTCTTTACTTATGCCTCCTTTATCATCATATTTTATTTTCATTATCCTATATATTTAAGGAATAGAATTTTTTTAACAGTTATAGATTTTATGCTATAATTAGTCCCCATAATTCCTCTCCTTATAACGTAAATCCTATTTTAGTCCTTAGTAATTAATTTTGTATCCTCTATTTAACCTAATTTCTTAACTATAATCCATTTAGTTTACATTATTCCCTTTCAATAATATTATCATTTTTATTATGTCATTTCCCTATTTTTTGCATACATACATATGTCACGTATTTTCCTTTAGTTAATTTCCACATAATTATCTTAATCTATTTTATTTCCTTTGATATACTTTACATTGCTTCTAAAGGTATACACTTAAATCTTTATTCAAATAACAATCAATATCTATACTTTTCTACATCTCACTTATTCTTGAAGGCATGTAATCTATATTAAACAATTTTATAATTAATTCCAGTCACCTACAATTTTTGTATATCATTTTCCCTTATTTAACTTAAGGATTCCTTTATTAAATTTTTATTCATTTTAATCCCACTAATTATTTCCACAACAATTATATATATATATATATATATAATTCTCATTATATCTAAATTTTGTTTCTTGTTATGTATGTTCTTTATTTTTCTTACATATATAATTAATTTCTTAAGCACTTACGTTTTTTCATGTTTTTCCATATTGTTTTACTTGTTTTCATATGTATATTTACATGCATATGTTTCTATAAATCTTATATGGCTCACTAATTATTTAATCAATATATGACCTTATACAATACTATTTCCTTCCTATATTTTCATTCATGTACATTACACATTTATGTTTAATTTCATCATAGAAATACTTTATTTTTCCTCGCGTAATATTTTCAAGCCAGCATAGCTTACCTAGATCTAAACTTTCTTTTTAGTATTTCCTTCACTCTACTACTTCCTTTAGAACTTAATAACATTCCCTTGTAGGCAATTTCATATGACACATGAAGATTCACTACATTCCATAAATATTCACATAACACTAAATCCCATAAACATACAATAGATTTTTATGATATATTGGGGATGAGGCAGTTAGTGTTTGGAGTCACCATTTGGATATACACTAGGACCACTGATCTTTTGCCTAGAAAGGGTTTAAAATTTGATCTTATTTATGCCCTAATAATATATCTTCCTTTATATTTAAATGTTTATTAATCCCGTATCTTACAAGCAAGCATTTTAATTAAAGAATTTACGTCACCTTTTCACATGGAGAAAATAAATTATGACATTCAAAATGCATAATAAAGTATAAATGTAAATGAACATCCACAAATTGGGTCATTTATTAGTTATTATTTGACTTGACAATTACTTGTAATTTCACAAGAATTGGTGGTCATTGCCTAACTTCCATCTCTAGGAGATTGGGTTCATGTTAAAATACATTTTTATATGACTTTTATTAAGGAAAACTCAAAATCATTTTGTTATGAAAACACCAGTTAATTATATAGCAAACCATTAATGTGAGGTTAGGCTTTTTGTGTGTAAAATAAGTTAATAAACTACCTATTACAACCTAAAATAAAGAAAAGAAATAAAAGGTATAAAACTAAGTAAGCAAATAAAGAATAAGTCATTGGTCCCGTCTTTATGTCGGCAAGTCCTGCAAACTAAATATGGCCCTCGATTTATATCTGTGTAGACTATAATATTTCACAAAAGATATATCCATTTGGATTTTAGAACTAGTAGGAATGGTTAATCTTAACAACCTAAGAGAATGTGATTAGTAACACAAAAGAGGTCCATGAGGACCTAATAACAGTACCAAATGAAATGATAATAACATGTGCAATAAATTTATATGAAAATATAAATGCTCACGGAACATGCTCAAATAACTATCATGACGGGGAGGATGACAAACTAATTATGCAAAGGAAATCATAAATTCATCTCAATGATATTCATTAGAACTATATTTTAGAACATGTGTCCATACGGACTACACTCCTTGTGAAAAGGAGTTCGTGAAGACTAAACAATAGTTAAGAATATCAATGACATGTATATTAAGCAACAAAATCATTATAATACATTCCCAAGGCATAAATATAGATCAACAACATGCCATAGAATGTTAAAATAGAGTACAGAAGATAACATGAAATAATTATCAAACATTAGTCCATGCTAACCACATACCATACTCATATTCATACAATAGGTCCGTATAGACCTTAACATGCATTAAAATAAGTCCATGCAATTTGGAGTGTCAGTTTTAAAAAATAAGAACGATTACAACTTTTAATAATATCATTAAAATATAATAAAAATTAATTTAAAATGTTAATGTACTCTTATAATTGATATAGGGATTACATAGAATCACCTCACATGTCGATTAATCCCAAGAGATCCTTAGTTATAGAAATGAAACAAATAGAATGAATGAAGATGAAGAATGAGATGGGCCTTAGATCTTATGTTGTAGTTAGCACCAAGTAACAAATAATGGTTAGATTTTGAAAGAATAATTATTTTGGTGTGGGCTTAGGACTAGTAGAGCAAATCCTACTTTAGAGTCTATGCCTTAGACTCTTAGAATTATGGGTTTTATTATTTTTTTCCTCTTCCTTTTCTTGGAATGGGTATTTATAGGATTTTTGGTAAGGGTGTTCATGGTTAATCGATTTTTTGGCTAACTGGTGAACTGATCCGAAACTGAACCAAATTTTTGGTTAATCGAATCGATATTTGTGGCATACGATTTTTATTTTTAGAAATCGACGGTTAACCGTTAGTCAATGGTTAACCAGTTTTTATATATTTTATATTTTATTTTTTCATACCTAAAAAATATTTTATTTTATAAATACTATGATGCATTGGTCTTTAAAATATTATAATGCATATTTTTAGTAAATAAATAATGAATTATCTCTTAAATCAATTATATATACTTTGATGGGTGTATAATAGACACATTATTATTAATTTCATATTGAATGTATCTAATTCATGTAATTAATTAAATCAACTTTATTTTTCTTTTCATTTTTTATTTTGAGTATTATATTTGATTTGTAATTTTATTTTTAAGTACTTTTAATCATTTAAAAAGGATTTTATAAGTTGTATAATTTCATCATATTTATA
The DNA here is from genome assembly GCA_948208565.1 of Hura crepitans. Classification (NCBI taxonomy): domain Eukaryota; kingdom Viridiplantae; phylum Streptophyta; class Magnoliopsida; order Malpighiales; family Euphorbiaceae; genus Hura; species Hura crepitans. The sequence continues at coordinate 23,166 of CANXYI010479441.1, forward strand.
TGTTGAAAATTTTAATGGTTTTAATGGTTAACCGAAAAACTGATCCAAAAAAGGGTTAAAAATCGAAACTAATTTAGTGGTTAATCGAAATTAATGGACTGGTTAATAAAATTATTCATGGACTAGTTAACCGATCCATGAGCACCCCTAGTTTTTAGGCCAAAAGAGAAAGAGTTCCAGTAGGATTAGGAGTTAGAGTCAAAATAGGAAGATTAAGTTTTTGAAAGCCTTTTGGTGAAAGATCCGTGTGAACTTAGGCTTTGGTTTACCCTGGTGAGCCATAGGCCCTGTTCTAGGTTGAGTTTATGTCGATCCATATGGACATGAGCTTTAGCTTGTCCTGGTGGACCATGCGCCATGGGCTCTGTTATTCTAGGCTAGATATTTTAGTTGGTGTGGACCTTATAATATCAAGTTCGGGTAGACTTGCACCAAGGTGGTCCATATGAACCAAGACTTTTGGTTTCTTGACTTGTTCCTTGATCCTATCTCTGGCTATCATCATAAGCCTAAAAGGTAGGCATCTATAGTTACCCCCTCTTTGGTATGTGTTATGAAATGCTAATGCAATAATACATATCAAAGTACTTGAGTTTAAGATACTCACCTGAAGTTATACTTACCTGGTGTGAAGCTACATAGAATATAGGTACCTGCCTCCAAATCAATGTAAAAACTAGCTAGACCTAAATTGTATCTTCCTTTCAAAAAAGATTGATATTGTAAAGATAAACTACATCGAATAAGAGTGCTTGCATGTCCTTAAGTGAATTGAAAATCTAAATAGATTTGAATAGGCCTTTGCTTCTAAAGTTTCTAGATAATAAAGTTTAAAAGTAAGCTACATCAAATACAGATGCTTGCTTGCTTCCATAAGAGATCAAAATGTTAAATTGAAAAGAACTACACCGAATATGGGTGCTTGTTCATCTTTAGGTGAAGATAAGCTACACGAAATATTGGTGCTTGCTTAACTTCAAGGGAATTTCAAAATGATAAAGTTGAAGAAACCTACAATAAATGTGGGTGCTTGCTTATCTCTAGGTGAAGATACACTGCACGGAATATAGGTACTAGCTTGTCTCCAGTAAGTTATAGATGGATCAAATTAAATCTAGTGATAAGTTTGAAAGAGCTAAAAGTTAACTGAATCAAATCAGTGATAGGTCTAAAAGAGCTAAAAGTTGATTGATATAAATCTGGTGATAGGTTTGAAAGAACTAAAAGTTGACTGAAGCAAATCTGGTGATGAGTCTAAAAAAGTTAAAAGTTGATTGAACCAAATTTGGTGATGAGTCTGAATAATTAGAAAGTTGATCAAACCAAATCTAGTGTTAAGGGCAATATTATTGCACAAGTATTTATGTGACATCATGTGCACATGTGTTATGTGTGATGTAAGTGCATGATTGATGCATAAGTTAAAGGCTTAAATGTATCTAAGTGTATAGAAGTGATAAACATATATGGCTACTTATTACCTAGTTTTCTCTATATAAAGGTACTAATGTATATCTATACTTAAATTTAAATGCATCTGAGTGTGCAGTTTGTGTGCACGAACTATGTGACTCAGTGATGTGCACATGTGAATTGATATGAATTGATATGTATGTAGTGCCCTGCATGGGTAAATTTGTGCTTAGTTCTTAGATAAATGAATGAATGAATGTAACTCTTAGATCATGTGCAAGTTACTTTTCCTTGGTGTTCCTAAGCTATGTTAACTATATGACTGATGTCTGGATAAGGTGCTTATGTAAAATGATGAATGATAATGTATGCATGTGTGTATTAATGCATGTAAACCTAATGAATATTTTGTACCCAATTCTTTACAATGAATATGCTAGACTCTGTGAATAATGCATGTGTATATATGTTATATGCTTGAAGTATGTGACTAATGTTAGATGCATTTATTCTTACTTAATATGGGTTTATGAATGAGTTGATACACTTACAAATGTATAAAGGTGTCTGGTGATGTGGTGACCTAGTTTTCTCTTGAATGAATGAATGCACTTTGTCTTATCTTAGATGAATGAGCATGAAAACATTATGGTGGTGAATGAGACGACTCTAGTGAATGAATGTAGTGATTGAGTGATTTGATATGAATATGTCATAAATGGATAGATACGTATCTATTGATTGCCTACCTACTTGAAGGGGTGTGGGTGAATGAATTTAGTGATATTGGTAAATGAATGAATGATATACACATTAGTTCCTAATTTTCTATATGAAGGAATGTAGCAAGGTATGTTTTTGACTGAATAATACATTTTTGATGAATTTAGTGATACATTTATTTTTGCTTATTCTCTTCTAAATGAGGAATCAAAAGGAATGATGAATGCCTATACAGGTAGTAGGGTAATGAGTATAACTTTTCCCTTAATGAGTGAGTAAATCTTTTCACTTGATAGATGAATGTTGAAAGTAGATGTATGTTGAATGATGAATGCATCTTTTCATATGATGTATGAATGAATCTTTTCTTATGATAGATGTATGATAAAGGTAAATGTATATACAAACAAATGGGTATCTTTTCCTAGAATAGATGTATAGGTGTATGAGCTAGTGCATATTTTGTTATTAAGATCACTCTTCCTTTAAACTTGTAAAAGAAAAAACTTAGGTTTGATAAAAGTAAAGGTGCAAAATGGTAGGCTAGGTTAGGGTAATAAAAGAATGAAGGGGAGGTGTAGAGAAGTAGGTTGAGTTGAGATGTTGAGAAGGTGGAGAAAGGGAGCAAAATGTTCCATAAAGGATGAGAGTAGTTGCGACACCTTTCACCAAATCCGATCATCGGACCTGAAGAAAAGATGTATACACAACTAGAATCTGATCTCAAGTACATTCTTAATGAAACAAACCTTGCTTTTGAAAACATGTATTACCTGCAATAGTTGTTAAAAATACAGAAAAATCAAAAATCTTTTTCATCTGTTCACTATTTAGACCTTATGCTAAAAATTTCGACAGCATAATGGCTATCCGTCCATAAACCCCAAATAGAAACCTATCAAATAATGTAATTCTATAATAAATAAGCTTAAACCAATATTCTCTGGGTCTGTTTGACCCCCCAACACAAACTCATCACCACAATAATGATAAGTTTATAAAATTTCTTTATACATCACACACATTCTCAAATACTAGTTAAAGCTATTTATGTAGTCATGTTTAAAACATATGTACAATGTAGGTTAGGCCAATCCCTTACTATATAAGAGTGCTTCAGCATACATATATCAAGTAACCATACTAAAAATAACTTTGTACTAAAAAAAATCTTCACATAAAAAGGCTTTTGCTATGAGGCTTTGTACAATCTTGCTCATCTTATCATATGCATCGCATAAAAATGACACATTAAGCAATTGCTTAGTGGTGTATTCCAATTAACTTGTGTTTACATACATGTATATGTTCATATACAAGCATATCAAGTGTATATATCCATAGGTATACAACATGTGAGTGTATATGTTATGTAAGTGTATGAATCCATATGCATATATTTCTTATCATATGTGTTGTGAAAATGATGTGCATTAACCATGCCAAATCAATATAGATAATATATTCCATTCATTTTCACAATCAAGCTAATGTAACAAGCATATCACTATATCTTCACATATAATCTCATATTCAAATCAATATTATATCAACATGTTCAAATTAATGTTATTCTCATGTTATTCCCATACCTATCTTATGTTGCCATGTTCTCATTTATTTAACCATTTATACTACCACATTTTGGCTTTGATACTCAAATATTGTCATATTAATCAAATGTATATAACTGACCATTAGGTTAAATCACATTATTTGACACATCGGCATTCACCAAATCAATCATACATGATACCAACCAATTGTTATATCAACCTCATTTTTATCATGCAAATGTTCATGCTTTACTGTCATGTTAAACACATATATTGTTACTTGTTTTTGAATGACGATTGACATTTCAAGACCTAATGTAATAAGTCAACAAAATCAACAACAATGTAAAGTAATTATGCATCATTTTTTAACAAACATATGATCAATTAATTAGTTACACAAAATGCACTTCCAAGCAAATTGTACATACATATACATACACATTTTTTATATTGAAATCATTAAGTAATGCACAAATTAATTCGAATACACTTACAATGGGTGCCACATGCACCGAGAATCATCAATCACTACTTGTCTTTCTCTTTCCCCTTCTTTTTATTTAAACACATAAAACATATAATGTTAAAAAAATTCGTATAAAGGCAAACCTAAATTAAAATTAAAAATTAACTTTTATTCAGTCACTATCGGTACATGAGGCACACTAAAAAAAAATAAAAACTCAAAAAAACTCATCAAAACCACCCTTGGTTGCTATTCACACATATCTTAGAACAACAAATCTCCACGATTTTTATGACACCCTAACCAAATTCTAGAAGAAACCTAATAGGCAAAGCGCTGACTCCTAGGTCACTTATCCTTAAGTTTCCCCAGGGCTCATTCGTTTAACACTTACTAAAAATTCATTATTTAATTAGATAGGGCCTAATTTATTCTTCTAATCTTATCTCATGCTCATTCATGGTGTGATCCTCTTAGAAACCCATTTGGTTGGTCATTTTAACTTTTGTAGAGATTAGGGCAGCACCACGGCTTCTCGGGGTAACATTCTGGAATTTTTTTCACTTGTAAGGGCACTTTTATAAAAAAATACAACTCATTTTACCTTCTTTTTGGCACTTCTGGCCCTCTAGTTAACATTAATATATCTCAATCAATCATATCAAATGCATAGGGCCTTAAGCCCATAGCCATTAAAACTTATATTTAAAGCTATTAAAACAAACCACTAATTAAGTACAACACTTCGGTTCCTTATGTACATACATACTTATATAGACGAAGGCAACTTTTAAGCTAGTTAACCCATACATACATTATTTACATGAGTGCTACTAACCAAACAAAAGAAACTCCATTTACCCTTCGCTAATTACACTGCTACACTGCACAATCTCTGAGGCCAGTCTGCTTATCCTTTCTACCTCTACACGACAACATGAGTACATTGAGTATAAAACTTAATGGTGAATTTAATACATTTGAGATATGCCACATACAAGTATTCACAAGAAATGAATGAAATGACAAGGAAAGAAATAACATCATTATACTAGTCAAGTGAATCATGTGATTTAGGTAGTCTCTATCATATGCTACATAATTATCGTATTGCCACTATAAGCCCTTTTTGTAATTCTACTATCTTATTTATCATAATCCCTTTGTACCCCTTTTTCTTTTCTTTGAATTAAATTTAAGTGCCACTGGGATTTATTTATTTAATTTCTCAACAAAAGTTATCGTCAATTGTTTTAGATTTGTATTTTACTATACTTTGGTTCCATTTCATAGGCCTGACTAGATAGACTACTCTTGAGACACTGGACCAAGAGGGAACTAAAATTGTGTAGTAGCCCACATTTTAGACCTTGGCCATTGCACCGGCCTTGTTTGATATCTATGACACCCCCTACTAGATTCCTTAAGAAACCCTATAGGTGATGCATGCACTCTTAGGTTACCCATCCTAATATTGGCCACTAATAGCATTTGTTTGACTTGCATTACTTTACATTAGCTTAGCTTACTTTGTTTCCAAATTCACTCGTCTTTAGTTTTGTATCT
>CANXYI010479491.1:0-17817 GCA_948208565.1 Hura crepitans
AAGCTTTGCCCACTACAATTTGTGAAACTGCTAAGGCATTAATGAGCCCTAATGACATCACTAAAGACTCAGGATGTCTACACTAGGTCCTCAAAATAAATCTTGGTAACATCAGCTTCCCTAAATCCTCAGCTTATTTAAAATAATTATTTTATACCACCGAAATAGGGGATACTAATCCTAAACATTTATTCTTGTTTAAGTATTTTAAAACAATTCACAACCCAAGTAACCTCTCTTTCTTTCTTATAGATAGCTTAGACACTTGCTGAGGAATTATACTAGTTCTAATAAAAATCTTATCACATAGCTCTCATAACTATAATCTCAATGCTTTTATTTCAATAGATGCCCTTCTTTAAAGAGCAATGAACACTATAGCAATACCAAGATACCTTCACTTCAGAATCTAATTTTCTCTAAGATAATAACACTGTAGCTCAATAAAAAGATATTGGAGAACTAAGCTTTAACTAATAGGTATGCTAGATCAAAATTAAGTTAGTTTGATTAATACCTTAAGATAAACATGCCTCTCTCCTCTTGAAGGAGTTATTACATTTGGACAATAATGGTAAAATTGTCCAAAGGATTTCTCTCACCATTCACTGTGTCTAACAATCTTTGTATCAATTTCCTATGGTTACCCTCAGTTAAAACCTGATACTTAGTAAGCCAATCCATCCTAGAAGTACCTCAATCATTTAAATACAACTTAGTAAGATTAACAACAATCCATGTCCCTAAATCACCAGAGGCATCTTTTATACACCCTATTCATAATCACACACTACCTCATAGGGCTATTAACTCTAATGTCTTCATCAACTTGCTCAGGCCTTACTTGCCTATTCTGTACTGGTGTAATACATGCATATAAAGGCATTAAATTATGGTCTATCAAAGCCAAGACTGAAACATTAACTAACAAAATACCAGCCACACCATTTGGTGCTATAGCCACTTTTTCCATCTTACTATACACTGCTTGGCTGAAGCATAAATCTTCATTTTAGCACCCTAGCTAACACTGGACTACTCTTTTTTAGTCCATTTTTTACCCCTATTTTGGGGTGTAACATTAGGTATATTTGCCTGAGCACTCTCTATCTATCCTTAAGGACATTTCTCACTATAGTGGTCTCTAGCACCACCTTGGAGACATTCTTCTCACTTGCCTCCTCTGCACTGCTCCTAGTGACTTTTCTAACAATAACCACACATGGGAGGTCCACTCCTATGAACCTTGGTACAAGGAGTACTTTTAACCTAAGAAGGTAATTAAAGTCTACCAGTAGTAGCCTGTCCTCTCTACCTTTAGGTCTGTGTCAACTTCTGCCCTCGGTACCCTCTTTCATATTGGGACCTAGACTGAAACTATGCCTGTAACTGACCTTCACTCATTGTCTTCTAATCTGGTACTACATTAGGCTAGCCCATAATGCTCTACATCTTCCTCTAAAAGAGGTCTCTTCTTACTGGTACCATTTCTCTCTATCACACGCAACTAGTACTGATACTACCAACTCCCTCTTTTTGATGTTTAGCTGTTTGTAACCTTGATTCTATATTCAATCCTATCAAAAACCTCTTATATTCTATATATGTGTCATTGAAAATAATTTCCTCAATATGCTTTAGAAATCTGCTAAGATCCTTTCATGTGCTACTTTTCATAGTGCTAGGATAGGTTTCTCTTGTTTGTCATTAGTCAGTCACTCTTAACTCTTGCTGCTAAGTAGCACAATTGGGTTTAGCTACTGATATAGAACCTACTCTCTATATACTATGATTATTAAACCAATTGGTTCCATAGCCCCTCCTTTGAGCAACCAGATCAGTCATTTTTGTACTATAGAAGACTTTCTTTACTTAGCCTCGGATAGTGTAACAATTTAGAGGGATTAAAACTTAACCCTTTTATATCCATGTACTCTACCAAGGAACATTAAACCTTTGCTCTGATACCACCAAATGTAACACCCCTACTGGATTCTTGAAGAAACCCAATCAGCAGCACGCTTCTTGCTAGGTCACCCATCCTAAAATTTCCACTAAAGTTATTCATTTAACTTTTATCAATTTCACTCTGGATCATTTAATTTGACTCTAAAAGCACTCTAGTTAGTTCTTAAGATCCCTTTAGGTTAGAATAAAGGAAATATAATAAAACTCAAATGTCAACTAAAAATTCGACAGCATAACGGCTGCTTAGGTCCTATCCCAATATTTAAACTCACCTGTTTAACACTTCTATAAGCAATTCACAACACCTGGACCTATTTGGTCCCCTATTTTTAGCCTATCATCATCATTATCTAACACATGTCAAACTCAAGCCTTAGGCCACAAATAAACATGCATAACCATAGAGCCTTAAGCTCACACCAACATCAATAATATAATCATACATTCACCAAAGAATATGTATAATTACTTAATTTACATCAGCAATCATGTTCACTTAATTACATTACATTTCCAAAGCTTAAATACATTTCCTACCCAATTCCCACCTAAGTACATAGATAACCAAACTGTACAATAATCTCTTTCAATGTCTTCACTTGTATCCTCTGAACTGCTACCGTCATGCTTTACAAGACAAGTCCCGCTGTCATGTACCTATGCACCATAATCGATACATTGAGTATATGAGATACTCAGTGGTAAACGTAAAGCATTTTAATCATGGTATTTATTTTATTAACTTACTTGTACAATTGAAGTGTAATTTTACTCAATTATATGACATAATTATTCACTAGGTTGCCAATTTACTAAAATACCCCTAAGGTAGTTTTAGATTCTAAAAATAGCATTTTTTTCACTCAATAAATCATTTTAACCAAGCATTATTATGTTCAGCAGGCATACTTTACAAAATTACTTTAAATTCACTTATGTGAGGAAAATGACTAAAATACCCTTTAACTATATTTTTTTACTACTTTCTGAGAAAAGGTCCTTCAAATAAACTTAAATTGCATCTGAAGTGATTATTCTACTATTTGCATAATTTACTTCACAGTAACTGATCTAGCACATTTGTGCAAAATGTCTAAAATACTCTTTAGCTTGCATTTTATCAATACTTAGAAAATACTATTCCATTATGCTTAATTCTTATGTTCACGATTAGTCTAATTATTTACTTACTTTAATTCTCTAGCCTAACTATAAAGATGACACTTTTAGACACTTGATCTAGAGGGATAGTAAACTAGTGCAGTGGTTCCCATTCTTAACCTACGCCACTACACTTACATGTGTGCCATAATAGAGATCAGCCATAACCTCCCTAAACACAAGTAATTGTTATTGTATGGCATAATATAGAATAGTCCGAGCCTCTCCAACCATAAATAAACATTAACAACTGGGTGACATAATTGAGATTAATTCGTACACCTCTCCAACCACTAATAAACTAACTGTCTGAATATCGAACAACTAATAGTAGCAAAACCCTAAGTTGATCGATCAACCCATCCAGTGGGTGTCTAACCAATAGGCTAAGTAGCTTAATTTAAATTTATTTATTAGCAAAAAAATATTCTTATAATATTTAGATTTCAAAAATAGATAGATAAAAACTTTATTACATACTTCAAAAATTTATCGAGACTGGTATAGCCACTTTTTGGCTCTACTGGGTAAAATTCCATAAAAAAACTTAAGTCTGATTATGCCAAAATTCAAGAAAATATATGTTATAATTTGTCATGAAAATTCCACGTAAAAAGGGAATACTTTTTCATCCAGTGACATTTTTGGTTCAAGTAGAGGTCAACTTGACAGTTATAAGTCATTTTGACCACTTTTGGAACTCAGATTTCTAGGGCTATTTTAAGTCCAAATTCAATTCACTTTTTACTGTTCTTTTTAATAATTCACTGGGCATTAATCCCACTATAACTAGGCCAAGTCCATGGCCAAAACATAGGTATGAAAGCCAACTTATACTAAGCCAACACAAAAGCAAAAATATAACTCAATTCTAGCCTCTCAAAGGCATAATTAAAGTTCACTTCACTAGCTCATTTAAGCCACTTTCTAAGTCATTAATTTAAGCCTTTTATACATGTTTTAGTCCATATCTTTCTAGCCATTTGGAGGCATATTTTCAAGGTGTATATCACTATTTTGATAAGTACCATTCTTAGCTAATTCCATAGCCATTTCATGCCAATAATCAAGCCATAGTAATGCATTTACTTAACACTTAATAGCTTTAAACTTCATAACAATTTGCCATGCCTAATGTTTTCGGGTACTTAGGGAATGCAAACTTAATTCCCACTCCTTTCCATATAATCACAGCATTTAAGCTTATTTTCATGCCATGAACTCAAATATGATTATAAACACTCAATTTTAAGCCAATATGGCTAAGACATAAAGCAAGATCCATATAACCCACTTATGCTAGCTCACAGGTACAAGGAAAACTACACCCTCTAAGGTGATTCCCATACCTAACTTTCATAATTCACTTTTTAGCATGCCAAGTATATATTAAATTTCCATCATAGGTAGCAAATTACCTATCTAAGCAATCATATACAACAATTTCAGCAAACATTTTAAGGCTACTTATGCAAATACTAAGAATAACACATTCAATTCTCCTAACCTCTCAAATTATTCAACATCACAAGTGAAAGAATCAACCTTAAATTCATACTTCCAGCCATCATAACTCAAAGGTCACTAGCCTAGACATCTAAATACATGAAGAAAAGGCTTTAGGTTCACTCACATGTCATTTTGAAGATGCCATCCTTATCTAAGCCTATGCTGCCAGCCCAATTCTAGTAAGCATAGTAATCTTGTGCCTCCCCTATGAGCCACCAAATGTAACCCTTTGGCCACCACCACCTTATATACACCACCAAATAGATGTTAAATACAATTTAACATAAAAAATTAGCCAATAAGCCTAAGAAGTGAGGGAGAAACAACCATGAACTCACCTCTTTGTCATGGTTCTAGACTATTCTAACCCAGTCCCCTTATCTAATTTTTATCTCTCAAACCACAACTCTTTTTGGCAAGATTCTTCTTCCTCATGATGCTTAATATCTAGAAGAAATTTTGGAGACAAGAATCAGCCCATTTGGTCATTGGAGCAGAAAGATATGGCCTGGAGAATGTGGAATTGGAGTCAGCAATTTCTGGCAGAAGAGAAGAAAATGTTTTGTTCTTTACAAGTGGAAATCCACTTGTCATGGCCCCTTTGCCATTTGGCAAGTGGGAAAAGCCACTTGGCATTATTGTGGGCCCTATATTACTACACCAAAACTATTCTAAAACCTCTTAAACCATCTTGATTTTTTGGCAAACTTCAAAAATTCATAGAAATGCACTTGGAACTCCAAAAATTACATCATTTGTTTTAAAATTCCTATTTTAATCCCCTATACCTGCTTGTAAATTTTTATGGCCAAATTCCATCGATATGATAGTTTTTAAAATGCCTCAATTTGTGTGCCAACCTTAAAAATTATGAGAATTAGCAAATGACCTCCGATTCTAAAAATTCTTTCACCATTAGACTTAGTGTAATTTTTAAGCTTCAAGATCCACTATTTTCGAGTCTGTTTGGGCACATCCTGTCAGTCTTAGCCTGAAAAATTTTTTATTGCCCCAATGGGTAGCTTTTAGTCTAAAATGAATTATTGGTTTCTCTAAATTTTTAAATTTTACCTTTTTCATCATTTTAGAGCCCCCTCAAAGTTTCACGACCTTATCACTACCTCGATCTATGTGCAACTGACCCGACACCCCTGAGTGCACTCCTCGAACCCTATGGAACTATTCATAGTGCCTCAGGACATGGGCATTACACTTCATCTACTAATAATCCAATCTTTGTAATAATCATCTGTACTTGTATTACTAGATTCATAATTAGGCACAACTTCAGCATAGAATGATGTCTCTATATGTCCTGATAAGAAAGCAAGAAATGTCATGTCAAGCATCCACCTTGAAAGCCTAAAGGTTCAGGTGAGACTCATTGTATCAAGCTAAATTATAGCTTAATTTGTTAAGGGACATAAAATATTGTATGCCTTAATCTAATAAATGGAACACAACCTAAATGACAAGACAAAGAAAAGTGAGAAATCTTACACCAAAGACACATCCATCGAATCTCAGTAACCCCACTAAGCCATATAGTCCATAACTCCAACATGCTAAACTTTCTCTCAAGTCTCCTTTCTCAATGATGATTTAGGGCGTACCTATTATAGATCTTTTTAAGAGGCATAGTAAGTAGCTTCAGCTTCTCTTATAACCAAACCTAAAAGGTGGGGTAAGCATAATGTCTATGGGGTAATAATTACTGAAAGGTAGGACAATAAGAGGAAGATCTGGAGAAATATGAAAGTTTAAAATGGTAGTAAATTCCTCAGGAGTGGGAACAATTTCTTAATGATTGAAAATGAATACATGAAAAATGAGATCCTAGTAGCAAAGAGTGGTATAAAGAAAATCGGGATCTATCATTACCTTCTTTAAAAATCTAAAAGCAAAAAAGGGAGCAAAAAGTGGAAAATTCCAAGTGGCTTTGGAATCCAAAACTTAGGTCAACTGATGGCTAAAAGAGAGAGATATAATGAAGTTGGCATTAATAGCTTAAAAAGTATGGTGTTTATAGGTACTGAAACAGTGTTATTCCTAACACTACAAGGATAAGGTATCCTAAGCATGCGAGATTGTGCATATGGACCTCAAAACAAGTGAAATTGATATCAAGGTCTACACGGACCACTTCATAAGTATATCCACATGGATATTTATCAGGCAAACACATGCCATACATAAGACCAAGTCCACACAGACATTTTTTAGGCAAACATAAGCCATACAAAAGACCAAGTCTGCATGGACTACAGTAATAAGAGAAAAGGAGTCTTTAAGAACTATGCCTTTAAGGATGACACTTTAAAATGCCAAAAAGTGGTCTTCTAACAAGGTAAAGCAAATAAGCATTGGGAGAACCAAGGATCTAAACTAGAAAGGCAAATAGCAATCACTTGATTAAGGTTATCAAAGTTCTTTAGTCCTTGGTGGATAAGTAGAGGGTTGTCATATCTTTTGATGGATCTTATGTGAATTACATGTAATTAGTAATGGATCTCATGTGAATTACAAACATCTTGCCATACTATAAGTCACTATGGTCCTTTGATAGCAATCACCTATCATGGTATTCATCAGGATGACACTAGAACTATGACAAGATGTTCATTCAAGGCCCTCATAGTAGAAATAGATCACTTAGAATACTATGCCCTATATCTCAACAATGAAACATTGAATAATACTATAGAGCTCTAGCTTTCTTTTTACATGGATGGTCTAAATCTTACCTCAGGAACTCTTTACCATGGGGATGTCATATGGACAGGACACAAGGATATTCTTGGTAAAGTTTCAAGAATAGTATGTTTCGTTGTAAAAATTTCTATGTATGCTATTCATTCATATGTAAAAGATTAAATAAAAAATTGTAGGTAAACAAACAAAATGTATATATTATAGCAAATGTTATAAACATATGTATATACAAAATTTTTTGAAGCACTATCAGTAAAAGAACTAAGGCTGCCATCTTCTTCATTCTTCCTCTGCACTCTCCATGTCCTCTTCATCCGAGGAGAGCACCAATTTGTCATAAATCTTTAATGCCCTTAATTTCTTTTAAACATCATAAAGCACACCCTTCTAGTTAGCTCATTCTACAAATATAATAAAGGATTAACATATATCATGCATATCATAAATTTCATGTATGTATATTTAACTAACAATTACAGGAAAAGACTCATAGTGAGAATGTGTGTCTTGTTCATCATCACTCGCCTAAAAGACTTCACTACCCAAGTACTCTTAACTAGAGCCCTTATAACCTAGCAAAATCCAAGCAAGAAACATCACGTATAATTAAATCCATATATTAAATAAAGAAGGTCACAAGGGTCATACCAATGTGGTATTTTCTAGTTCAAAAGGCACTGGTCATTTGTTTTTAATCTTGAGGCCCACAGAGGTCAACTCCCTATTAATGCCATATTGCATGTAGGTCAACTCAAGTATATTAATAGGAGTGCAAACAACTTCACCAGGCATCAATGATGAGCTAGTAGTTAGAGTTAAAGTCTTACCCCTAGGAGTATGTGCTAGAGGAGGTGAAAACTGAGGTACCTAGGAGCTAGGAGCTATTTTTGCCCTCTTCTTAGAAAAAGAATGCTTAGCCTCAAAAGTTAGAGTATAAGGTTATAATACAAGATACAATAAGAAAGCATATTCAACAACTACATTTAAAAGGAAAAAATGAGAATAGCCGAGGAAGTAAAAAGATGATGTCGAAGAAAAATAATCTCCTCCTTCACTCTCCACAAATGTGTCCTTAGGCATACCTATAGTCATACGTTACATAAAACTCCAAATCATCTATATACCTCCCGAAAAGAATGGAATCAAGAGGACCTTTAAGGTATGTAGCGTGTATTAGGACCTAAGTGCCAACTCAGCACCCTTTCTCCTAAAAACCAAGAATAGGCCTCTGAGGTCATCAGTAAAATCCTCCGATAGGATAACTCTCGAATAGGGCAAAGGAAGTTGGATATCTTTTTAATAGGGAAGACCTACCATGCAAAGTCAATCAAAAAGAACTAAGTAAGCATAAAATTCATAATAAATGAACTAAACTGACCAATGCATAATGTCTACTATCACTCGCATCAGTCAAAAGCTCGAGAGCTAAGGTAGTGATGATGATGTACCAAATATGAGGTATTCTAAAGCCTCGAGCCTATCATTGAATACTAGTGATAAATGTTTAGCTCACATGGGCATGGTAACAAATGATGCTTATAAGCCCAGACTTATGAGAGGTAATTTTTGAATCAAAAGGAAAAATGGTCATGAAAAAATGGAAAAGGCCTATGGGAGTTACTCATCTAGACATCTGAAACAAAGCTTGAACAAGGTGATGGCTCTTTTTAGTCTAAGCCACCATGTCCAAGCTCCTGTACATCCATTTGAGTGAAGAGTAGCTCACCTAGACATCTGAAACAAAGCCTGAACAAGGTGATGGCTCTTTTTAGTCTAAGCCACCATGTCCAAGCTCTTGTACATCCATTTGAGTGAAGAGTAGCACTAGTTTCATGAACTAATGCTCTCAATCAGCATAAAGATGAGGAGAAAGCTCTAGCTTATATTGCTATTAGCATTAGCAAACAATGTGGTCCCCAGAAGGTATAGGATAAAGCATCAAGTATACTCAACTACCTCGGGCTTACTAGTAGGAGTAGTGTCAACCCATCACTCATATAAATCTATGCATCGGATGCTACTAGAACAGTCTCAGGGCATAAATCCTAACAAGCTCCTCACCTCCTAGAGTTGAAGGGAAGGATAATGATAGCTAGCATCAAAAGTAATCGCTTACCCAGTGCATAGCATGCTAGTGATAAACACCTAATCAAATAGGGTAATCTTCAGCTCCCTAAAAGATAAATGGAAGGTGTGTGTGGTGTCCATACACCAATCAAGTAAGGCTTAGAGTGCCTGAAGGTCCCTATAAAAATCACTTCTGATAAAGTGAACCATATTAGTCTGAAAAGCTTGTCACTTTCACCCTATCCTTAATAGAAATAGGTATCATCAAGTACCACTACTGTGGACAAGACAAGTTACCACAACACTTAAAGTGTGTCTATATGAAAAGTTAACACAAGGGTATGATTAGTGTTCACACAAACAAGTCACAAATAAAACTCAAAGCCATGTCCGCATAGATTTAAAATGAGTAGATCTTAAATAGAGTCCGCATAGACCAAGGCTAGCCAAGATTTGCACAAGAGTGCATAGTAATCACAAGATGGACAAATACACAAAAGGCTTAAAATGGTTTGAATAAAGTCTTTACATATCTAACAATAACACAAAAATATGTCTGCATGGACAAATTACCCTATCACATGCAGAAATGTATAACAAATATCCCTAACACCTCTATAAATTTGTACCATGAACAAGGTTCACACATACCAAACATGCCCTAACTAGAAAAGGTTTACACAAACTTATTAAACTAGAATGATAGAAATAACAAAAAAGATAACTTAAGACAATAAAAAATGCATAAGAATAAGGCTAAGATGACATAAACCAACTTGAGGGTAGACCATCAAGCAAGCATGATGGATAAGGTCTACCAAGACTAAAATTGGCTCACTATAGTGGATTGCATTCATTGGAGCCATATATTTTATGGTGATTAATGGACAATGATGGAATAAAACAATTTAGAATGGATATTGAAATGTCTATTACTTAAGGTAAAGGTGGAGAACTTGCCATTGGTAAGAGTAACAACATCATCAGAGTCCTATTAGCTAATACATTGTCACTAAAAGGAAAAGAAAAGGAATTGAAAGTTAAGGGAGAGGCCATCAAAAGACTTTTTAGAAGAAAAATAGAGAGAAAATTGCTAAGAGGAGAAAAGAAAAATAAAGAAGGAGAAAAGATCGATGATTTTTAATCTATCGTACAACATTTGTGTGGACTTAACTGCACACATTTGTATGGGCTAATACTAAAGCCCATATTTCACTAGCCCATAGTCCATGTGAATTAGCCTCATGAACCTATGGCATCATCCTCATGGACTAATACTCTAACCAACATACCAAAGACCTATAGTCCATATAGATTATGTTCATAGACCCATGACTATGTTCATACAGACCTTTTTTAAAGGCCAGCACCTTTTAAGTCTATATGACTCTAAAAGGGTAGAGAAATAATTGGACTAATGTAAAAAACATGATAGTGCATAGAATTGAATAAGAATTTGCACCCAAATGTGAATATACAAGAAAAATAGATTTGTTAAAAACTATATAATTGTATACGCCTCACTTTTTAGCCTATGATGATCACCAGAGATAGGCTCTTAGGCAATGGCATAAGCCCTTAGGAAGTAAGTCTACATGGACATATTTTAGTGTCTACACAAATAACCCCTATCTAAGTATGTACTAGCCTAATCATCTTTATCAAGGCCAAGGCCCATGGTCTACCCAAACAAGGTCTAAGTTCATATCTATACAGACTAACTCAAACTTGGCCCAAAACCTAGTCTAAAGCCTAAAGACTGGTAGGAAAGCATATAACCAGGTCTGCATGGACTAAGTCATACAAGTCCATATGGACTTACCAATGTAAAATCTTTTAAAAGTGGGATTTTTCCTATTTAGACTATGAATCCTAATCCTATTAGGATTTTACTTCTTTTAGATAGGAAACTCTTAAACCTAAGCCTATAAATACCTTTCTTAGGTATGAAAAAAGGGGGGCTAAAAAGCAAATTGATAATAGCAAATAAACCCATTCGAGAGTCCAGAAAAGGACTTCAAAGAGGATTTGCTCTACTAGTCCAATTAGCCTCACTTAGAAATAATTCTTTTTAAACTCTAAAATTTTTGCTCTATTGCTTGAAGAGTTTATTCATAAGGCAATATCTAAGGTTTCTTCTATGTAGATATTATTTTCATGAACCTATGATCTCTAAGGATTAATCCTAAGTAAGGTGATTCAATGTAATCCCCACTTTAATTATAGAAGTAAGGGATGATTATAAATTGTTTCATAGTGTACAATTAATTAGAATAACTTCACACTCATTCTATTAGCTTTGTCTCAATTGCATGGACTTATGTGTAAATGTAATAACATTTGCACAGACTTACTCTCTTGACATGTATATAATATAATGTCCACACACACTTATGTTCAGTAATAATGTTTTAATGTGTCTTATATATCATGCTTGAGTGTATCTTGTACTTCATGTTAATTTTGTTCTATAATGTTAGCATGTTGTGTAAATTATCTCATCCGTTAAAATACATGTTAATATGTGAACATTATTGTATAGTTCACACGGACTCCCTATCATGAGGAAAGTAGTTCGTATGGATGATCTTATTTCATTCTTGTATATTCTATCTTTAAATTAGCATGGACTCTTTCTTATGAGGAATGTATTCCACATAGACATTGTCTTTGATTTCTAGCTTTAGCATGTATTTGTATTGCTTGTTCTCTTTATAATTTTATGAACCCTTTATCTAGTATCATTAAAACCTTTTTTTTTGAGTTATGTGCAAATAACTTTTTCTCATTAGAGCGCAGGTCTAGATAGACATAATGACCATTACAAGCCATAGTCCATAAGGACATATACCAAAAGCTATATTGAGTCTACATGGATGAACGACATACAAATAGGACCATTCAAGTTCTTTACTTTATTTCTTTTAGTTTTGTACTTATTATTTCTCTTGGTTTATTTTGGGTTGTAATAATTAGTTAAATAACTTATTTTACATGCTAATGCCTATAAACTTTACATTAAAATTGTGTTCTATCTAATTAATTAGTGTTTTTCTAATAAAATGGTTTTAAGTTTTCTTTAATCAAAAGTCACATTAAAAATGTATTTTAACAAGACCAATCTCCTAGAGATGGGAGCTGGGCAATTACTACCAATTCCTATAGAATTAGGAGTAATTGTCAGGTCATACCACAATTAATTAATGACAGATTTTCTAGATGTATAATATACTTTGTAATATGCTTTAAATGCTACTATTTATTCTTATACATGCAAAGGTGATATGGGTGCTTAAATATAATACATGCATGCTTTATATGAGACTGATAAATGTTACAATATAAAATGGAAGGCATATTATTAAGGCATAAATAAGATTTGATTTCTAAAGATTTCTAGTACAGAAGATTAGAGGTCTTGGTGTAGAGACTAGGTGGTGGCTCCACTAACAACTCTCATCCCTAGTAAAAATATCATAATCTCTACAGTGGCGACTCTAATTGGGATTGAGAAACTCAATTTGAAAAATGCCCAAATAATATGCCATCTAATATTCTAATTTTATTAGTCTTATTGCATTGTATTCTGTTATATTATGTCCCTATTACCCTAGATGGTGTTGTGAACCATGATGCCATTTTTCATTAAAGAATGGAGAAGTATTAGCATATCCATCACTTAGAAACCTCATACCTATAGGTATATAAAAGGTGAACTAATCAATCACTATTATCATTAATTGGAAAGACCTATTGGAAAGGACCTTCGCTTATGAGAGCCAATAAGCCTTTTGACCAAACTATTATCCCATATAATCAAACTTAGCAACTTCCCCTAGGTTGTATGACCCTAAGAGATTGTGATTGCATTATGATTACTAAGTGGGCCTATTATGTTTAACCTTATTTAGAGTGGGGGCATGCCCATTGTGCCTTTTATCTAAGATAGGCCTAACCTAAATTCACTTTGAGTAAGATTTAAATATCACAGGTTTATATGCATTCTAAATACGAGAGGTCATTAGGCTTAATAAGCCTATAAGTAAACTTATGCATCCCCTAATGGTGCTTAGGCATCATCTTATATTGAGTGATGTGCTTAACCATAAAACTAACAACATAAATACAAGTGATAATTATAGAGATTAGATTCTATGTATTTTTAGAGATAATAGGACATTAGTACTAAAGAGAAAATGTGAGCATAAAACTTCTATGTTTGAAAAGAGAAGATGTATTTAGACTCTCTTTTAGAGTTTAGTTATTTGTATGATATTTCTCACTAAATAGAAGTTGGCATATCAATTATCATGACCAAAGCATCTTTGTTATTAATTGCATTTAAAACTAAATTGCTTAATCTTGGCAAATATATTAATTTCCCATTAATGATACTATCATTACCAATTAGCCTTGAAAAGTTTTATTGATTGGACATTTTCTCTCAAATCCCCTGACTTTTGTATGAAGTGCCTGATAGGTTTTCACCTCATCGGGGTGTCCTAACTTTTCCAAAAGGCACCTTGTTTCGGTTTTTAACTTAGTGAACTGTTTTTTTATTTTTTATTTTTTTCAACAGAAATACTTCTTCAGGTTATCCATGTTGACAGGTTATAAGAATTCATTGCCTTCTAAATCTGAGATCTTAACACCTTCATGTTTGAATATCTTTTTTACCAAGTATGGATCTTCACATTTAGGCTTGAACTTTCCCCTAGGATATGATAATAAGGGCCTGATTCATTTTAGTATAAAATCACCTTCTTGTATGGGCCTAGGATTAACTTTCTTATGGTACCCTCTAGCAGTCCTCTTTTATTCATATCTATTTTTAGCCCACTCTACTTTTGGTATTTCTATTTGTAACACAACTCTAAGTGAAGGAACTTTAATTTCTATTAGCAACACTGCTTCCATTCTATAAACCAATGAATGCGGCATGGCTTCCATAGATGTCTTGATAGTTGTTATGTATCCTTATAGTGCAAAGGATAACATATCTGTCCAATCCTTATAGATAACTATCATTTTTTGTAAAATTTTCTTGATATTCTTATTAGCTACTTCCACTAGCCTATTAGCTTAAGATCGGTATGGAGAAGACTTATCTTAATTTTATATTTCTATAAATGCTACTTAGTTTTGCCATAGAATTATACTCTATTATCTGTGATGACTTGTTATAGTGATCCTAACTTGGAGATGGTGTTTCTTTCAATAAATTTCACTATCTATTTTGCCCTCAATTTGTTGAAAGATTTAATTTCAACCTATTTAGAGAAGTAATCAATTGCTATAACTATGTATTTATGCATTCTAGCACTTGATAGCCTTATTTGCCTAATTATGTCTATTTCCCATGTTGAAAATAGCTAAGGAAATGATAAACTGGTCAAGTCATTAGGTGGTAGGTGACTTAGGTTCCTATAGATCTGGTATTTGTGACATTTTCTAGCAAAGCTAAAATAATCTATGTCTATGGTCAGCAAGTAGTATGCCAATCGCATGATCTTCTTTGCCAAGTTTTTCCTATTCTTGTAAGGACCATAGACACCTTCATACACCTTTATGAGTATTTTTTGAGACTCTAATTCATCCATATATCTGAGCTGAATAACATCCAGCTGCCTTTTATATAACATCCCTTTGTAAGAAATGAACTAGGCTAATAGTTTTTGTAAGACCCTCTTATCTTTCTCAGTTGCATGGTCTGGGTACTGTCTAGTTTCTAAGTAAACTTAGATGTCATGGTACCAAGGTAAATTTACATTAGTTTGTTCAGTTGGAGTACTGACTATACCTATATATGTGGGAAACCTTCATTTGCTAAAGTATATAGGTTTAGGCAAATCCTTTTTGGTGAGGTTTGATACTGACATCAAAGTGGCTAGGGCATCTGCAACTTGGTTTTATTCTCTAAGGATGTGATGGAAAGTGCATTGGTCGAATCCTTTCAATAAATCTATGAGTATTCTAACATACTTGCTCAAATTCTCATCTTTAATCTCTTAGTTACACTTCACTTGTTGTATGGCTAGCATGGAATCCCTATATACATCAATTACTTTTACCCCCAGCTGATATAAGGTTTTAAGGCCATAAATGCATGCTTTATTTTCTTCCACATTGTTAATTGAATGGAATTCCAACTTTTTAGCTTACAATATCTACTTACCTTTGAAATTGATGAGTAGTACATCAGCTCCTACAATCAAAGAACATTTTCCATCATTCCTAGAAGATTGCCCCTAAGTGTTCATTTGGAAACCCAAATTCTTTTTATTTTCCTTTAATTGGATGTTGTGCTAGGAATTCAGTAACTGTTTAGCCCTTAATCATCTTTTTAGTGACATAGGAAATGTCAAACTCTTGTAAAAATAAGATCCAATGGCTTATCTTACCTATTAAAGAAGGTGCAATTTGCAAGTATCTGAGGAGATAATATTTTGCTATTGCCTCTACCTTTTATGATTAAAAGTAGTGGCATAGATTTTTAGAGACCCAAATTAATCCTTAACATATCTTTTCCCCTTTTATGTATTTCTATTCATATAGGAGAAATTTCTTACTTAGGTAAGAGACTGTATTTTCTACCCTAGAATCATCTACTTATGCAATGAGAGCTCTTATGGAAGATTCTTCAACTACCAGATATAGAATTAAGGAATTCCCATGCTCTTAAGATAGGAGCTTTGGTTAAGTATTTCTTGATAGCTTAAAAAGTTTGCTCACAATTTTTGTTCCATTCCTTTAAATGTCCTTTGTGTAATAAGTTGAATATAGGCTCATAAACCGATGTAAGTTTGGTTATGAATCGATTGATACATTGAAGTTTACCTAGGAATCCTCTAACTTCCTTTTCTAATCGAGGTGTAGGCATTGCCAAGATCACTTTTACCTTGTCTAAATCTACTTCAATCCCATTTTTGCTAACCATAAATCCCAAAAACTTTCCTTACATGACTATAAAAATGCACTTCCTAGGGTTGAGCCTCATGTTGAATTAGTCTAATCATCGGAAGAACTTTTCTAATGCTTCAAAGTGTTCTTCTATTTTAGTAAACTTTACCATCATATTATCCATATAAGCCTTAACTTTCTTATGTATCATGTCATAGAAAAGTTTGGTAGCCATTCGTTGGTAGGTCGCTCCTACGTTCTTCAATCCAAAAGGCATCACCTTATAGTAGTATGTCCCTCATTTAGTTATAGAGGCAATTTTACAATTGTCAATCACCTTTGCTAAGATCTAGTTGTACCCTAAAAATCTATCAACAAATGAGTACATGGCTACTATAGCTGCACTGTCAACTAGTACATCAATATTAGGCAAAAGAAAGTCATCCTTTAGGCATGCTTTTATTTAGGTCCTGATAATCAACATTAACCCTTCCATCCTTCTTAGGTATTAGAACTATGTTGGCTAGCCATGTAAGGAAAACAATTTTCAATGAACTTAGCTTAAAGCAACTTAACAACCTCTTCCTTTACCTTTTCTGCCCACTCAAGTCTCATCCTTTTAAGGATTTATTGGACTAGAATGGTGTGATCATATGGTTGTATAAAGTGTTTAGTGACTTCATAATCAATGCCTGACTTGTCCTTTTAACTCTAAGCAAAAATTCTATCATATTTTTTTAGTAATCTCTTAAATTTTTTCCTTTCCTTGACAGTAGTATCATAGGTAATTAATACATTTTTAGGTTGTTCATTTGTGCTAAGATTAAATGGATTAGTTTTAATGTAGTTAATGTAAAAAATGTTCATGTAATGATCATTTGGATGCATGCTACCATAAAGAAAAACATCACATAGATAAAAAAAACTCTTTGTTCATTTTATTGGAAAGAAAATTGTCTACCTCAAAGAGGTCATAAAAATACATTTCATCAATAAGTAAATCAAACTTTGCATTAGACATATTCTTAAGAGAGATAGGGTAGATTTCTTTAACTGGTTGAGGCTTAGGAAAGACTTTTGCTGTCTATTAGATTTGAGTGAGTTGGCTCGATTCCCAATCAATAACATTTGCAAAGATCTTAAAGCCCAGGTTGTAGCTCCTTTCCACTATTGCTGGTTCTAGAATCCCATCATACTTTGTAATACGTTGTTTGATAAAATAGTCCCCCAAAGTATTCCCTTTCTTCAGGTTCCCTTCTTCATTTGGATTATACCCTAATCCTCTTATATCCTTTCAAGTGTGGAGCTATAGTGGTTTAGTTATACCTTGCAAATTCTTCCCTAAACCAACACCAAGGAAGAAGTCTATCCTTTTCATCATTTTAGACATTGTAAGGTCCATGTAGTCTTCATAAATTCTAGCAATATAAAATCTAATGAAAGGCTTATTAGCGATAGCCAAAGTAAAAATTGGATGATCGATTTTAGCCTTTATGGTAA